>JAVQKI010054239.1:0-10088 GCA_036025975.1 Nematalosa erebi
TTTATCCCATCACACCAAAAACACACTGGAGCCCCCACCGGGGGTGTGGCGCCCCCCCCCCCCCCCCCCCCCCCCGACTTTGCTGCCACTGTCATGTCAGGCCCACAGATACTGCCCTGACAAAGACCCCATTGAAAGGACCAGCCCAGTAAACATGCAGACTTCTGCTAGCATGCTAATTTGCGAAGTTAGCAGCAGTGCGTAAGCTGGAGAGGAAGAACCAAAAAGGCCTTTTTTCTAGTCCACATTCCATGGCTGGCGGGGAAAAAAAAACTAGCCATGGTCCAGAATGAGGAGGGCTGCTTACTAAGCGCTCGAGATTGCCATGGTACCACCCAGACTGAGTGCGGTCGCTGAAGGTAGAGGCCCTGGGCCAGACAGCAGCATCTGAACGCAAAAAATGTTTTTAATTGATGGCTTTTGGAGGGGAGCTTTTATTTTGGGAGCGGAGGCCCAAGCTGAGAGGAAGGGCGCAGAAATACCCTGGCCTTCCTTAGGGCTGCCTGCGCTAGCTGCAAAACATGCAATTTGCTGTGCCCTCCAGCTGAGCAGCATGGCAATTTAGCCTAGCCACATGTCCCAGTCCAGTCTGAGGCCCGCCGTCCCCACGCTCAGCCATGGTAGGCAGATGTCCCAGCAGGCAGTGCTCTGAGATGGGGGGGGGGGGGTAGTGCCTGGGGGGACATCCCCCTCCCAACAAAACATAATGATGTGCGGGGGGGATGGACATCAAGGAGGAAGGAGAGAGGAGGAGGGGGATGGGGGGAGGGGGTGTGACTGTATGAGGAGAATGAGTCTTTCACGTGACCCAGCACAACAAGCACAGTCTTCTCTCACATTATTTATTCTCTCTCTCTCTCACTGTATCTTTTCTCTCTCTCTCCCTCTCTTTGCTTATTCCATCTCCAGCTCTCTTTCTGTATTCTCTCGTGCCTGATGCTGCGTGACACAGAGTCTCAACTAAGGACTGCTGGGACAATAAGAGGGCTACGGGCAGTGTGTGTTTGTGTGTGTGTGTGTGTGTGTGTATGTGTATCTATTTGTATCATTGTATGTGTGATAGAGAGGGAAAGAGCAAGAGAGCAAAAAGAAAGAGGGAGAGAGTGTGTATGTGTGTGCGTGTGTGTCAGTGTGTGTGTCTGTGTGTGTGTGTGTGTGTGTGTGTGTGAAAGAGACAGTGTGTATTGTATGGGGCACAACAACAGCTCCTCTTTCACCCTCAAATTAACTTCACATTTATAGCCCCCACAGAGAAAAGAAGCTCTCAGTGGCCCAACAATGACACTGCTTCTCAATAGCAGCTGAGGGGCTTCTCGGGTAAAGAAGAAAAAATTATATATATATATATATATATATATACATATATATAAAACCCATGAGGCTAATCTTAATCTGCCGGCAAACAGCACTGTATGCAATCCTCCTCCACAATGCGCCTCCACAATCCACCTATCACATGAGGCCTGTTTTGTAAAATCCCTCAGTGGCCTGCTGGGACTGTAAATAGCCTTGGGAAGGAGCGCTGGGTGGAAAAGTGACAGCTTCCTCTGTATCTGCTCTGGCAGGACACCAGGCACATGACTGGCGGCAGCACACACCACAGTGTGTTAAGAAGGAGTAGTGTGGCTCCCAAACGTGGAGCCTGGGTGGCGTTGGCCTGGGCAAGGCAGCCACATCCGGAAAAGGCATTTTAAAATGGTACAACAACAATGAAATCAGTTTTACTTGAGAAGGAGATGCGAGCATGTAATACACACACACTGACCAAGAGGTCAGTGGACCAAGGCGGTGTAGTGATTCATCAGAAGGGACTACGTGGCTCTCCTTTGCATGCGTGTGCCACGTGTGTGAGTATGGGCAGGCTGGGGCAGGCTGGGCCGGGGGCCCTGGGGTGCAGTGTGCCAGGAGGCCAGTGAGGCAGGAGGGGAGCCGCATCAGAGCAGCGAGGCGAGAGCAGCAGCCCAGAGCCACTGGCCACAGCTTCCTAGCGTCTCATCGGGGGGACGCAGACGCAGCCGTGCAAAGAGAGCGCTGGCGTTCGCCAGCACGCACGTGTGCACAGCAGCCCTCCACCCGCTCATTCATCCATCCATCCATCCATTAGTGGCACAGAGGCATGCTTAGCAGTCAGGGGAGCAAGCTCTTGCCTGTCCACTGGGCAGCTCCTCAAGTGCACGTGAGGGAGCAGGACCAGAGTGTCTAAGGAATAATGCTCTATGTCCACACTAACTGAGGTGCTAAGAGCTACACTACTGGGGCTACAGCGCAAATCTACAAATCTACAAATCTAACTACTGCAGTTAGCACTCAGAATCTACAGATGCTGAGTGTCAGACTCCATTCACACAAACACAGCCAATCCACAGCGCTGTTATCACAGTGTTGAAGGGACGCCATCATGGTCGAGATCATTTATACAGAAATAATTAACACTCAATAGCAACCCTACTGGACCAATTGAAACTCGATGGAACCGTTTCAAAAGCCAATGAATGCAGTGAATGCGGGTTTGCCGGAGCCTGGCAACCCCCTATTCACATGAGGACACATACATGGCTTGGGTGGCACGCTGAGAAAGGCCAGTGCGGCGCTGGGCATGCGTTCCACTACCAGGCCAAACCCGAGGAAGTTTGTGCGATCCAAGGCCAGCTGCTTTCCCACTGACACTTGCGGAAGCTGCTCATTCCCCCATGGGGGTTCCTCAGGACCAGTGATTACCCATAGACCACAGGGCTAACCCATGCTTGACTCAGTGTCGCAGTAGAGGCCAAAAAACAGTCAGAATATTCAGTGTCAAAAGTAGTTAATTTAGTTGATCAAACCGTCATACACCCTACAAGCTACCAAATAATCTTAAAATGACAAGTACGCAGGATGTATGCTCTGCTCAAAATCTGAGTGGATAAAATGTGCTTGCACAGATTGCTATAGCACTCTATAGCTGTCAACTCTCATTTGATTGATACGCATAGCAACAAAGACATTTTCACTTATACTCTTACCAGGACTCTATTTTTTCTGACCTACGACCAATTTATTAGGCCTAATGAAGTGGAGCTGCCCTTCTGCTGCCAACACATTGTCCAAAAATGTCCCATATACGTCAGTGGGGAAATGGACGTTGCCTGTGAGTGAAATGTATGCCGTTTATACCTCAGGAGAAATGTGGGCCAGTGCATGCCCCAGATGAGTTGTGCTCCCACTAGTCCAACAGTAGGCCAGAGTGCTGATGAGCTCCGCCGGAACTGTGTCAGGCTGCCTGCCTGCACTGGGGCAACAACAGGACCACCTCCACAGATTTCAAACTGATTAAAAATGCAAGCTGACATTGGATGTTTACGCCAACAGGAAACGCTCTGTCTCTAACTGTAGCTTTGGCTCCAGAGGACAGAGTCATATTGTCTCATGTGAGAACAGCCGCAGTGACGCACATCTACACGCATGATATTAAAAACAACAAAGCCTGCCATTAAATATGCATGGAGAGCCTGGTTTGCCACACATAGAAGACAAGACGGCTTTTTGTTTTGGCCACAACATAAAAATTGTAAACACTCCACACTGTTGCATTCATCCCTGGGACCACATCATTAATAAATTACAAATATGCTTTTGAGTGAGTTTCTGCATGCAGCTCTGGCCGCCCACGTCACTAATTCATTCTTCACAGCAATGGTGCAGCGAGGGGGGCTTTTTCAAAGGCTGTGCTGTAAAGTTTGACCCAAAGTAACACAGAACTGTCTGACATAGGCATGGTGCTTTGCTGCAGGGCTGGACACAAGACTCATAACTGACAGTATAGCATGAACATCCAAGGTCACCAACCATCAGAAGAATATAATAAAAAAATACAGCGAATACAAATACATAAAAACGAATACCACTAACACAATCCTAGTCCTGTAAATCACTTCAGTGGCTCTGTGTAACTTCCCTCGGTGTCACACAAAGCTACATCTAAGCCTGGTAGTTATTAACAGACTCTAAGGGTACTGCCAATACAGTGGTTATTACACTTTTTTTTCCCCAGCTCCTCTTGCTTTAAACAGTGAATATGTCATGGCCCTGTCGCCTGCTTTAGTACTCCAGACAAACTATGTGATGGAGATCTGAGGCAGGCAGCAGAGGAAAGGCAGTCCTTCTGCATGGGCTTGCCACCGCTGCTCCAGTTTCACAGCAGCAAAAATACTTCTATGCCATGGTTAGTTGAATCTATTTATTTATAGATTTTAAATATAGAATTCCCATTTATACTCTTGAGTGTACCACTACTGAGAGAGAGAGAGAGAAAGAGAGAGAAAGAGAGAGAGGGATGGGGTGTGTCTAAGTGTGTATGCAAGAGAGAGAGATATTAAACCATGGTGAACCATGCCTGTGCCACCGTAACAACATGCTGTTTAAAAACTCACACTAGGGCAGCATGATGCCAGCTTTTTGGGGTTCAGAGTAAACAAAGCCAACCATAACAAGGGGTTTTCTTTATGGTGATATTCCAAGAGAGAGTGAACTAAAGAGAAAGAGAGCGAGCGAGCGAGAAAGAGAGAAAGCTGCTATTACACTACTAAGGCTCTCAGAAATAGTCACCCAATATAAGTGGAGACAGACAGCTGGAAACTGGGAAATACTCTACTTTGTTGATGAAATGTTACATGTACCAACAACAAAAATCTTTCTATCTGTTTATCAGACAAACACACACACACACACACACACACACACACACACACACACACACACACACACACACACACAGACAGACAGTCATGGACAGAAGGAAGTGGCGGTCTGATAAAGTTGACAGAATTGGTGAGATGGGATCTGGCCTTCACTCAGGGGACTGGATGGAAACAAACTGCTCCGGCTAATTGAATTCCTTTTGAAGGCTTACTCCCAAGGCAGCCATTGCCAATGGCTTCACTTAGCTTTGTTTTGACAAGCTTTCATGCAGCCCTATCTGTTTCCCACTTCATTTCAGCCAATGACAGGTGTGATATGCTACTGACCCTGTTGCATGATTCACATGTGCTCCTGCTAATGAAATCAGCAGAACACAAAAAAGACAGAATAAACATATTCCCCCAGGTTGGAAGCACCACAGGATCGTTTTTTTTCAACTCAAAATGCTGATCATGCCACGATTACACTGCACTCTAATATCTCCAGGCTACTAGTCAGGGTTTTCTGAGGATACACAATAATGAAGCCTTGCTTAGATTCCACTCTTTTGAAGCTTTTTTTGGCCGTTTTAACATTTTAACATAATTTTTATCAAGTAGCCATAGAAGGAGTCATCCCCATCTATCCATCCTGAAAGCACCAATGGGTGACCTGAGAGTCTGGTCGGAACATCAGAATGTGGCCCTATCAACATCTCTGAGTTCTCTGGCCTCATGCGGTGTGCTAATATTAATGGAAGGGAGAGAGGTGGCCAGCCAGAGCCCAAGATTGGCTGCCGCTTTGTCACTTTGACAAAGGACAATGGCACTCCCACAGTTGGGACATGAACTCCCTTAGCCCCGATGAGAGCTTTGACCCTTACACTGGGCCACATAACAGAGCCTCGCTGCTCCATACAGATAGCTGAGGTATAGCGCTGGATGGCAACACTCGTACAGGCTCATGCTGTTGTCAGAGCTAGTCCTTGGATTTGTACCTGAGAGAGAGAGCGTCAGTTGGACTGACAGACAGCACAAACTCCAGGCTGCTGTCCTCTTAGCACTGCTGACAACCACTGTCACAACACTTGCCTCGTGCTGCCTGCTGTGCCAACCTGTCCTTCAGTGACCCACATACCACGCAAGCCGGGGCAATTGATTTTTCATATTCGCATCCCACACCATGAGAGCCCTTAACTGTTTCCCGGGAGAAGCATAGTCACATGCAGCAGCCTGTGTGGGATTTGGGATGGACTCAGGACAGTTGGACAAGATGTGGCCTGGCAGAAGGGAGATGGCAAGCATTCCCTGTTACATCATTCTGGGCCTACAGTTAAACTGGCACCAGTCAGCAAGCCCAGTTATCAGCCCTGGCCTCATCCAAATGCACTCACACACACACACACACAAACACATCATGACTTCACCAGTAAGCTCAGACTATGCTGTAATGGCATCCACTGTTGTAAACAAACGAGGGACAAGCAGCACAGTGAGCTGAATTAGAGAAGCCCTTCAAAAGACACCATCTTGAAACTTGCAACTTCACATTCCGCTAATCTAATGTGTTTAGCTCCAGACAGTTGGCAAGTGGGAAAATAATAAGATGCTTAGGTGGTATAGGAGCCTTGTTGCTTTAAACCAAGAACAGAAGAGCCAATCTGATAAGAACACAGGTGTGATAACCTCAACTGAATAAATGTGTTCACACTTTTCAGCTGTTATTCATTACATAGATATTAGGTTAGGACTTAGTATGAGAACAGTGGTAATGATCTATTGTGTAAATCATAACTCACACATTAAACTGCACTAGGCCTGATCTTAATTACATGGTAAAAAAACTTTGCTGGCAAGTGTAGTATTAGGCCTTGAAGCGTGCTTATGGCTATATCATTATACTAAGAGAAACTTCCACAAAAGCACCATAGCAATGAACGGTTTAGCTTTTATATTTTCCTTGTTTTAGGGGGCACGGTTAGAATCATTGCTCCTGCTGAAGCTGACCTTGAGTATGGGCATTGATATGTGCTTGTATTCACTGGTGGCCTGTAAGATAATATACCTGGACAAACAGGACTGTCTGCAGTTTCCAAGGTTACCTCTGTGGTGAGTCTGCAGGAGACCATCTAGACCTTACAAATCCACGTAGTGCTGCCCTACTGTTTCTTTACCATAACTCTCACACCAGACTCCTGTTCTTTAGCACCTCAGACAACGCATGTCTCTGACTGTTAGTGCTATTAGATAATGACTATGGGTTGATCTGAGCCAGCTTCAGCCTGACACCTGTGCAGTAGCTCCAAATGTTTGTGAACACTCCGTGTCAGAGGAGCTGAGCACTCGAGCATGCTTGACTATAATTTGGGTAAGTGTTAAAATATACACAGAAGGCAATCAGTGTTCATGAGAGGCTCACTGCACAACACAGTGTGAACAACTAACACTATGAATGAACAACTAACACTAAGTGATTGGGGCACAGTAACTTTCAGTTTCATTTTGCTATGACCCATTCAGTTAGTTATTGGTTTGTTAGTTGGTCTGTTTCATAAAATGATCTGTTTCTTCTTCCGTCAGACAGTGTTTAGTGACCTTGAACAACAGGGCTACTGACTTAGTCAAACCTGATTTCGCTTTTAAATGTTACAATCAATTTCGAGCCAGACCCGCACTGACTAATCCTTGATGCAACAAGTGTTTCCCCCATGAGGAAATCATAAAAACAAGTGACAAGATACCATCATCACTTTGTTTCCTGTCAAGATGACAAACACAGACTAAGAGTAAGCAAACGTATCCAGTGCTCATTGTCAAAAGTAAATAAACTCCAACCTAAATACATTTTGAAATACAGCACAAACAATGGTAGATATAAACGAAGTATCCTCACAGAAAAAAAAATGTGTAAGAAGACTCTCACAATCTGCAGGAGTCTAGTCAGCTGAAGTGATGCAGTTTTCACAACTCTTGATCCGTTTACATATATGTCCCTTCTGGGAATGCAGTTCGAGCTTACAAGTAAGACTGCATCCCCCAAAAAACTCAATGGTCATGGAAAATTCTGTTTGTATCCTACATCAACATATTGAACATTAAGAGTTGTTGAGATTAAGAACATTCTTCACCTAAGGCAGAGGAAGTTGCATGAAGGCCTCCCAAAAGAATACAGCATAGTTTTTTGGGGGAAAAGTAGTCTATGGCAGAGCGATTCACCCCCGGTAATTAATTAAAAGTTAATAAAACAGTTAGTTCCATATCTTAGGGAATGGTCTTCCCACGGCTTGCTCAGACATTCTGCAGTTTTGGCTAGAGAGCAGGGGGGACATCACAAATTTGCTTCCTAAACAGACGCGAGACGCGGGACACTTGTCCAAATAAAAACTAGAATATCTGTAGAATAGCTGTTACTATTTCATTCCGCCTATGCAAGCATTCATCCTGACCAAAAACAATCAACGTATCCAGGCCACGTTCTTATTTTCGAATTAATTCATAGTCCGAGGCCTATGGCTTGGATGGAGAGACGCCATTACTGGCTAATGAAATATGGTGTGTTTTTAAAATGCACTACTGTTAATATTAAAACAAAACGACAACAGTAAAAAACTTATAATCATCACGGGTCAACAACATACTCCACCAAAGCCCAGCATCCAAGAGCATCACACGGAACCAAGTTCCAGATTGCATCAATGGCTTTTGACTGGCACCTATGTGACTGACAATAACAAGGTTCTGATTTTGATGACTTGAGATGCTGAAACGGATGTAATTACACAAATACTGCATATTTATTACCAGATTACAATACCAAATGTTTTCTGACAGGTTATCACTAACATGTTTACGACAAAGGGAGGGTGCAGTTTGGCATCGCGATTTACAGAGCCAGAATGCGACACATCCCTGATGGTTGAGACAGCTGGTAGGCTTTTTTTCCTATTTTTCTGCAGACACAGCAAAAAAGCATCGTTTGAAAAGAACGTGCTATTCTGCTGCACTTCATCTAAGATACACTGCATAAGACCACCAAATAACTAACTGTCTAACGTAAATTGAGACACTATAATGTGGCAGCAAATTCCCTGATTGTAAGTTAGGGTCAAACATTTAATTTCACTATCTGAAACCGCCAAGTTTCAGAAACCTTCTAGGCCAGAACAGACAACACAAATACTGGCAAACAAGAAGAGAAACCAATCAAATTCATTGATTTAGCGAGCGAACTACGGGTTTGTTCGTTCCCAATGCAAGTGATTTATACAGTAAACCTGGTTGTAAAAGACAAACAAATATTCTCACCTTGTAAAAACGTCTAGTGGTGTAAGCGAATGTAGTCCATTTGCCTAAATAGATGTATGGTCCGATTTACGACGTTTGATTGTATTCGAACAGTCTATATTCTACCGAATCGTGATTTTGCGCTCTAACCACTCGCCGCAGCCACAGAGAGACATATGATGGCGAAAATGCTGCTGAACCACAATGAAACTAACGGGACTAGAATTGTGATTGACATCTAGATGGACCAATAGGGTAGCCAGACACATATCATAGGGTGGAGAAACAGGGGTTTGTAAACAGGTTAGGTGGAGTGCAGCCAGACACCGACATCACCGTCGTTTACGCTAACTTGGTATTTTAGCATGAAGAAAATCTAAGATTTTTTTGTTCAGGTTTTTGTTCTCCTCAAATAGCTTATTTGAACAGTAGGCTTACCTTAATAATTGTGTATGAAACACACAGACAAATGACCCTACTTGACATGACAGTCTATGTACCGCGTGTTGGAGAGCCTCTCAACAATGAACCAATAGGTAATAGACTTTTAACTGTCACTGAATTAGGATTTTAATGAAAGGAAGGGAAGGAAAATATTTAGTTCATTAGTCAGCATTAACATGAGGTCTCTAGTCTAATGTTGGACATTGAAGAGGCCATGCTTTGACCATTTATTTCTAATTAAATTACCTGTATGGAAGATTATTTTGAGACAAAATAAAAGGCATGATGCCAAGGCAGGCGTCTCCAAAATAGTCAGCAAGTTCATAGGTTCATTTAGGTTATAATGTTGGTTTGTAGCGCCTCCGAGCGTTCATAAGCAGGCATGGCAATATCAGGCTAGGCCTCTGCAATTATGTAAACTAGACTTGTAGTGGGAAAGTACATGCCTACTGTGTAAAAACAGAGGAATGTAGTATGTGAGGGTGAACAAAAGTAAAGAAAACAAAAAATTGTCTGAGTGTTGATGAATGCTGGACCGGACACTGGGGGAACACCGTTTGCATAACTGTAGCATAACTTGTACTGTAGCTTCGCAATTGATGTTGGATTAATACTATGGGAGCAGATTAAGTGTCTTTTATTGGGCAGTTTAATCTAGTGTTGCATCATATATAATAATGTTAATTTTATAATTCACCTAATAGA
>JAVQKI010054363.1:0-10421 GCA_036025975.1 Nematalosa erebi
CTAAGAGTTCATTTCCAGAACATGGATTACATGGATTATTAGTTAGCTACTCTTGGACTAAAAGTTTTTTTTTTTTCTTCATCTTCATTGTAGTTATGCTTTAGACTATAGGCTAGGCGTAAGCTATGTCCTTGACTAGAATCGGGTCTGAAGTTGTCACTTGTAAAGTGGTCTTTCCCCAACCCCACTTTACCTCTAGATTGGCCAAAATGAAGAAGGAAAAAAAAATACTTTGTTCATATCTATTTCATGTTCTGATCTCTTTTGTGACATCACTAGGTGATGGCGGTTATGCTCGTGATGCCAAGCTAAAGTCGCCCTCCGCCCTGGCTGTCTCCCCCAACGGCACCCTCTACATCGCCGACCTGGGCAACGTGCGCATCCGCGCCGTCTCCAGCAACCGCCCACGCCTCAACCGGCACCGCCAGTACGAGATCAGCTCGGTGGTGGACCAGGAGCTCTACCTTTTTAGCGCCAACGGCACACACCTGCACACACGCAGCCTGGTCACCGGCGACTACCTGTACAATTTCACCTACACGCCTGAGGGCCACCTGGCGGCAGTGGCGGCCAGCGACGGTGGCACGGTGCACGTGCGGCGTGATGCCAACGGCGTTCCCCTCTGGCTGCTGGTTCCCGGCGGACAGGTGTACTGGCTGACGCTTAGCGGCACGGGCTCCACGCTCAAGCGCGTCTCGGCGCTGGCCCACGACCTGGCCCAGATCAGTTACTACGGCAACACAGGGCTCCTTGCCACCGTGAGCAATGAGAATGCCTGGACGATGGTGTACGAGTAAGTGATTGGCTGGGTCCTTCTCTGTTCTTCACCTGAGCCCACTTAATTCTCTCTTTCTTTCTCTCTCTCTCTCTCTCTGTTTCTCTCTCTCTCTCAGTCTCTCTCATTCTCTTTCTCTGTCACTGCCACTCGTTCTCTCGCTCTTTCTCTGGTTTGTTTAGAGAGGAATTTCTTCTTATTTTCACCAGAGCCAGAGCATTCCTCTCTCCCTCTCTCTCTCTTTCTATCTCTCATCCTTTGACTGCCACTCTCTTTTCTCTCTCTTTCTCTCTCTCCCTTTCTCCTACTTATTGCATCTCTGTTTTGTCAGCTCTTTGTTATTGTCTCACAGGTCAGCTGCTTCCACTCCTCTGTGCCTTGCTCTTAAACTCTCCCATTCATTCATTCCTCTCTCTCTCTCTCATCCTTGTTGCCTTCCGCTCCATTCATGTTAGTGTCAGTGTCTTGGCAAGGGGTCAGCATGTGTCTCCGTGTGATTGACAGGCCCGAGTGGAGTGTGTCATCTGCCCCGCTGTGTGTGTGTGTGTTTCTGTCATGTCCGTTCCGAGCCTCCTCTTGAGTGTATGCGCTTGGTTTCTCTCCCCGCGCCATTGCCTGTCCTCTTTCTTTTTCTCTCTCCTTCTCCCTCTCCCTCTCCTTCTCTCTCTCTCTCTCTCTCTCTCTCTCTCTCTCTCTCTCTCTCTTTCTCTCTTTCTCACCCTTCCTTTCTCTAAAGCTTTCTTCTTTATCCATATCACCTAAGGCTGCTATTTGAGTTTCTGTCTGAGTGATGTACTTTAAGTTGCTAAACACGCCCTTATGTAATTACAGATACAAATGATTCATGGTCTCTTCAGCTTACAAATTGCCAGTCATTTTTGGAAGTCGTTTTAAAGGGAAAAACATTTCAGCAATTTGCATGAAGTGACTGATTTATTGTTAAGAATGGTTTGAAAAATATTCTTGGTTTCATAATGTCCTCACTGTTGGAGAACAGTGTAGTGTGCTGGCTGAATTAAATTGTCTGATTAAGTCAGAGTGTGAGCA
The DNA here is from genome assembly GCA_036025975.1 of Nematalosa erebi. Lineage (NCBI taxonomy): Eukaryota > Metazoa > Chordata > Actinopteri > Clupeiformes > Clupeidae > Nematalosa > Nematalosa erebi. Next base: position 1,823 of record JAVQKI010054363.1, read on the forward strand.
TGGCAGTCACTCATTCATTCACTTTCCATTATGTTTTTTTTTTTATTGGCTTATTGATAACCTCAGATTTGTGGTAAATGGAAAAAAATATCTCAGTATTGAATGTCCTCCTGTGGGTGTTAATCAATATATTAATTGCCTCTAAGCTTCATATTTTGACAGTGAATGTTCCGTGTGTTTGGTGTGTGTTTGTTTGTGTATCTGTGTGTGTGTGTGTGTGTGTGTGTGTGTGTGTGTGTGCATACTGTAGGCAGAGATTGGATGATTGAACACTGTCCATCGTGGACATGAGCCAGGGGTTCTGAACTGGCCTAAAATGTCAGGAATCTACCTTTGGTTTGATCCGTGCTTCAACCTTGGGCATGGCTGGGTGCTCTCAGCAGCCCCTTTCACTCCTGCTGCAGCTCTAACTTTACCACAGGCACAGCTGGATTAGCAAAGACTATCTCCACTCCCTTTTCTTTTTAGAAAGAGACCCAGGCATTTACAATGTAGCACCACTGCCCCCTGGTGGTATGAAGAGACAAATCATGGCATTCCTTACGTTGGCAGTGCAGCTGTTTCTGTTAATGCACGCTGAAATTGGTTTAGTGGCTTGTCTCCTCAAGTGAAAACATTTCAAATTGCTCAGACACAATGCGCCTCCCAGAGTGATGAATAGTCTATTCTTGTGTCTAAATCTACTTGCCCAGTCTATCTATTGTTCCAGTCGCTAGAGTGCTGGTAGGCAATAGGGAAAGTGCCTCTGCTATCCTGCAGCTGCTTTCCCAAAAGCCTGACAGTGCAGCTGCTAAGATCATTGTTGCATGGATTACAAAAAAGATAAGCTCCAATATTGTTGTAGCTCCAATATTGGTGTCCGATACACAGACCTTGTAACACACCAGAGACTGGTCAGCATAGTACCTATTGTTAATGCTCAACCTCTTTAGGTTTTGACTGCATGTCAGTATAATTCTTTACCTGAGTTTATGACTGACTGAAATTAAGCAGAGGCCACATCAACATGAGTAGTAGTGAGTAGTATAGCAAACGTACAGTTAATTAAAGAATGTGTGACATGTCATTGTTCTGTTTATGTTTGTTTGTTATGCCCTGTTTTTGTTTAGTTTTTCTATATATACATACAGACTGTTATTGTGTATATTGTGTAAATTGTGTATATTTCCTTTTGTCTCTCTGGTTCTTTTCTGAGAGGCCTGGTTATCAAGTTTGATATTTCTGCACTGAGTTTGTCTTAACTGAGTCTATGTCCTTGGGTAGGTATAACAGTGACGGCCACCTCATCAATGTCACCTTGCCAACGGGAGAGGTCAGTAGTTTCCATGGTAACATGGAGAAGTCGGTCAAGGTGGAGGCTGACACATCAAGTGGCGAAAACTTCATCACTGCAACCAACTACTCTGCAGCTAATACTATATACATGCTTCGTCAAGGTTTGTGTCTATAATGTATGTATTAAGTTAAAAATGAACACAGTAATCCTCTTTAATGAAAGTTCTTTTTGCTACCCAGTGGCCTCACAATATGAAGAACTGAACAAACATTTACTGTTTGCGTAGTGGTTTACTTTTGTCACCATGCAAAATGTAACATCTGGAGCTTTTTATCTGTATTAACTGAGACGAATGCTCAGGTTTGTGTGTGCATAATGAAGTTAGGAAATAGCACTTGATCCTTAGGGCTAATAGGAGGCCCACTTTGTCCTGTGGTCTCATTTACTTCGTAATAAGCAGTCATGGTGTTTGTGTGGCTAGTCCATAAAAGGAACATCTGGAGCTTTTTATCTGAATCAGGGAGAAAGATTGGCTGATACATTCATCCTAATATAGACAAAATTCATATTCTGATCTTTTTCTGTTGATTAAAGTAAGTTCTGACCGAGTCTGAATGTTCACTCTCCAGCACACGCCCAGAATGTCTACCGCATCAGCTCCGATGGTTCTCTCTGGGTGACGTTCTCAAGTGGGATGGAGGTAACTCTGACCACGGAACCTCACGTTCCATCTGACGTGGCCTCGGGGGCGTCAGCGGGCATCGTGCACCCCACCGTCGGCCGCTGTAACATCACCCTGCCCGGGGAGCACAGCCACAGTTTGATCGAGTGGCGCCAGAGACGGGAGCAGGCCAAAGGGAACTACACAGCCTACGAACGCCGCCTGCGGGTAACTTCAGCAACACACATTAACCGCTGTTGGGTCCTGGGGCAATGCCATATCTGTCCATCTATCAAAAGCTGTGAAGAGTTTTAGCCTAAAGTTAGCACGCTACCCAACAGAAATATCTCACAGTGAAAATATATTGCCAGAATATTTGACACTTATGGAGGAACAGACAGTAGCAGTAACCTTTCAGTCTGTCTCTTTCAGCCTGTCAGTATGATATAGTTGTTTTATCATCGCTCCTGTGAGGTAGCTAAGTTATATTTCATGTAGCCTTCCACTGAATAATGTTCAGTTGTGAAGATTTAAGTTTCAACAGGCAACAACGCAGAAAGCATTTGGTTGGAATTGTTGTTATTTATCATTAAATTTTTTGTTTTTTGCTCTCCTTTTTTAATTTCTTTGGCATGCAAGCTTGTCATCTTGTCATCCAGTGCCTTTGCTGCCCCCTTGTGCCCTGAAATGCAACTACAGACATGTCAGAGCTGTTGTGAGATCATGTACAGTACAATAGATGCTGTGCCTGTAGTTAGTTGTGATCATGTTACTGTTATGGTTGCTTATTGGCATGTGTTAATATCATTGGTGTCTTTCTTTCCATCTATTATGGCCACAACAGGCTCACAACAGAAATGTGTTGTCCATCGACTTTAACCAAGCCACACGTGTTGGCAAGATTTATGATGACCACCGCAAGTTTACCCTCCGAGTTCAGTACGACCAGCTGGGTCGGCCCGTGCTATGGTCTCCGAGCAAATACAACGAGGTGAACGTGTCCTACTCTCCTGCTGGACTGGTCAGCAGCATACAGCGGGGCAACTGGACCGAGAAGCGAGACTACGACAGCGGAAAACTCATCTCCAGAACCTGGACCAATGGCAAAAGCTGGAGCTACACATACCTAGAGAAGGTAAACATACATTTAATGTATATCCATTAATCCTTAGGATTACGGTCAGCCCTGTAGAAAAGCTTTAAACTCTATACTCTATGCTTGTCTAAAATCAATTCCATTTGTAGTACGTATTTAAAGAATGTGAAACCGTCTTAATATTGAAACATCACTTTGGTATGCCATACTTCCTATTACAATAAATTTATACATGCTATTTCGATAGCATTCCCACTTCATAACAGTAGTTTAACACAGTACTAAATGTCTAATGCGCATATATTTTTACACATGGCATTTATTGGAAACAAAGATTTAAGAGCCAATGCTAGTATTACTTGTTCATCTCTCTCTTTTCCTCCCTCCGTCTGTGTGTGTCTGTGTGTGTGTGTGTGTGTGTGTGTGTGTGTATGTCTGACTGTGTGTGTGTGTGTGTGTGTGTGTGTGTGTGTGTGTGTGTCTGGCAGTCGGTGATGCTGCTCCTGCACAGCCAAAGGCGTTACACATTCGAGTACGACCAGACAGACTACCTGCTCTCAGTGACCATGCCCAGCATGGTGCGGCACAGCCTTCAGTCCACCTTATCCGTGGGCTACTACCGGAACACCTACACCCCGCCAGACTCCCCCTCCTCTGCCCTCATCCAGGACTACGCCCACGATGGGCGCCTCCTTCAGACGCTTCACCTGGGCACAGGCAGGCGTACCATATACAGGTACAACCGCATGGCTCACCTGGCAGAGGTGCTGTACGACTCCACCCTGGTCACCTTCACCTACGATGAGGCGGCCGGCGCCATAAAGACTATCCACCTGATGCAAGACGGCTTCATCTGCTCCATCCGCTATAAACAGACAGGTTACTCAGTTTTTATTTAGACATCCATCACTGCATCCATTATAAACAGACAGGTGTCTGGTATCCATCTGCTGTACTGGGAAATATGATGTTATTTGTGAATGCAGCAACTTCTCTCTCTCTATCGCTCTCTAAATTATTTAGTACTGTATACTGAATGAGTGGCTGGATCAAATTTTGGGATTTGTGTAGAATGACAATAATGATCTGTCTGTCTGACTAAATAGACAGGTCTCTCTCCATCTGCTGGTAACAGACAGCTAACTTACCACCCATTTGAAACAGACAGGCAGCTCCATTAGTAACGATGACAGGTGTCTCTGCATTAACAGATGGGTGTTTCTTTCAAATACAGTTTATTAGAAAGCTAGTCCTATAGTCTTGATTCTAGTAAAAAAAGAATGTTTGAAAATTTAATTCAATTCATGCAGTGTTGGTGTGACATTAATGTCATGTTTTGCCAACACAGAATTGTTTTGCTGACAGAATTTGTTATTAATGTTTGTTTCAGGACCTCTGGTCGGCAGGCAGATTTTCCGATTCAGTGAGGAGGGGCTGGTGAACGCTCGCTTTGACTACAGCTACAACAACTTTCGTGTCACCAGCATGCAGGCTATGATTAACGAGACCCCGCTCCCCATCGACCTGTACCGCTATGTGGACGTGTCGGGTCGCATCGAGCAGTTCGGCAAGTTCAGTGTCATCAACTACGACCTCAACCAGGTGATCACAACCCATGCCATGAAGCACACCAAGATCTCCAATGCCAATGGACAGGTGATCGAAGTGCAGTATGAGATCCTAAAGACCATCGCCTACTGGATGACCATCCAATATGACAGCATGGGACGCATCACCGTCTGTGACATCCGCATTGGGGTGGACAGCAATATCACACGCTACTCGTACGAGTATGATGCTGATGGGCAGCTTCAGGCGGTAAGGAGCCCTCTCTGCCTTGGTCTTTCTCTTGCTCTGTGAAAATGGAACCATCTACCCCTCCACATCGGGTGTGCCCCTTCACTGGACCTCTTCAAACAGTGTCTTAAAGAACATCCCTTTACATAGGCCTTTGACCACTAGAACCCCCCCTCCCACACACACACACCCGCACATACAGATACACACACATATACTTGCTTACATGTAATGTCAAGTGACCTTGGGGATCTTGAAAGGCACTACATAAAACCAAGTTATTATTATTATTATTATTATTATTCATACAATCATGTGTCTGTTGTGTTCTAGCTGAAGCACTGGCTTCTTTCTTTATTCCTGAAATACAACCCTGATATATACACATATTGTATGTATGTAAACACAAACGCTGAAATAAACACATTCAATGTCTCACACACACATATCCAAATACACTTATGTAATACCACCACTATTTTGGTCAGTCCCACACAGACAGTCAGGCAAACAAATAAACAAACAAACACAATCTCCTGGAAACAGGAAATGAACCACAAAAGTAAGTGTTGGTGTCTTTCTCCTGATCACAGGTGTCAGTGAACGAGCGGCCTCAGTGGCGCTACAGCTACGACCTGAATGGCAACATCAACCTCCTGAGCCACGGCAACAGCGCACGCCTGACACCGCTGCGCTACGACCTGCGTGACCGCATCACACGGCTCGGCGAGATCCAGTACCGCGTGGACGAGGATGGCTTCCTGCGGCAACGCGGCTCCGTCCTCTTCGACTACAACTCCAACTGCCTTCTAACGCGTGCACTGGACCGCGACTCGCAGCGCAGCATCTCCTTCCGCTACGACGGGCTTGGCCGGCGTGTGGCACAGCGCACCAGTGACGGCCAGCAGCTGCAGTTCTTCTACGCCGACCTGACAGAGCCCACGCGCGTCACCCACCTTTACAACCTGACGGGCGCGCAGATCACCTCACTCTACTACGACCTGCAAGGCCACCTGATTGCCATGGAAATGAGCAGCGGCGAGGAATTCTACGTCGCTTGCGACAACGCCGGCACACCACTGGCTGTCTTCAGCAGCCGCGGCCGCATCGTGAAGGAGGTGCGCTACACGCCGTACGGCGACATCTACCACGACTCCAACCCCTCCTTCCAGCTGGTCCTGGGCTTCCAGGGTGGCCTGTACGACCCACTGTCGCGTCTTGTGCATCTGGGACACCGTGACTATGACGTGGTGGCCGGCCGATGGACCACACCTAACCATCAGCTGTGGAGGGAGCTGAGCATAGAGCCCAAACCGTTTAACCTCTATGCCTTCAACAACAACTACCCCCTGGGCAAGCTCCAGGACATCACCAGGTTCACCACAGGTCAGACTTCCTCTTCGCTCGTACATAATTGTGTGAAAAAAAAATTGTTAGTAGACTCTAATTAGTGTGAATTTATAAGTTGCATGTGACTGTAAGGAATAAATCAATGTATGTTTAATGAACAAATACTAAATTCAATTTGCGTGACGATAATAAATAAATAAATCCATCTTTACATGTTATATTAATACATGGACTCGCTATAATATTGGCCGTAGCTTTCATTTGACGTCTTCAATGGTGTATTACATGGCATTATTCCCCTGGCAGACGTGAGCAGCTGGCTGCAGCTCTTCGGTTTCCAGCTGCATAACGTGGTCCCTGGTTTCCCCAAGCCAGAGGTGGACAGCATGGAACAAACGTACGAGATGATGCGAACGCAGAGCAGGACGCGTGAGTGGGACCCCAGCAAGGTGGGCAGAGATGAAGTTAAACGCAAACACAACTCTCTGTATATGTGAATGCAGCACATGTAGGCAACATACTGATATTCACGGTACTGATATTCTACCATATTCTTCTAGTCATTCCCTGACATTTATCCTTCTCAGTGGGTTTTTCAATACATATAATTATAATATCTTTTTACATAGTGTTTGTCCAGCTTTAAGTTAGGGTTATACATGTATTTCCATACTGCTCATTTTACACCATTATTTTTTTTCTGCCCCTGTACACATTGCCTCAGGTGGTTCTGGGCATTCAGTGTGAGCTGCAGAAGCACCTACGTAACTTCATCTCTTTGGACCGCCTCCCTATGAGCCCAGCCAATGACAGGTTGAAGGGTCGACAGGGTCGACGCCCCCGTTTCTCTGCCCTCTCCTCCATCTTCGGTAAGGGGGTGAAGTTTGCCATCCGTGACGACCTGGTCTCCACCGAGATCATCGGTGTAGCCAGCGAGGACAGCCGACGCGTGGCGGCCGTGCTCAATGGCGCCGTCTACCTGAGTGGTGTCCACTTCACTGTGGATGGACGGGACATGCATTACTTTACCAAGGCCGGGCCCCTGGAGGCGGACCTGGGCGTGATCGGGGGCGCTGGTGGAATCGGCACGTCTGCGGGACAGGGAGGTGCCCGCGTCCTTGAGAATGGCGTCAATGTGTCCGTCTCTCAGATGAGTGCCGTGCTGGCTGGACGCACGCGGCGTTTCGCCGACATCCAACTGCAACAAGCCGCGCTGGGCTTCAATGTGCGCTACGGCGCCACGCCGGACGAGGAACGCGCCCGTGTTCTGGAGAGCGCTCGGCAACGGGCTGTGCAGGCAGCCTGGCTAAAGGAACAGCGACGTGTCCAGGAAGGAGACGGCGGCTCGAGGGCCTGGACAGACGGTGAGCGTCGGGAGCTGCTGTCTGATGGGAAGGTCAGCGGTTACGAGGGGCTCTACGCCCTGCCTACTGACCAGCACCCCGAGCTGGCAGACAGCCCGCACAACATCCACTTCTTGCGGCACACCGACACGGGCCACAGGTAACAGTGGTACCAAAGACACACTTACTTAAAGTATGTACACAAACACACACATACATACACATACACACATTGACACTACATTTTGACACATCACGTTTCTCTAAGGCTTTTTTCTAAAACCAAGACTGAAACATAACTGCCTTTAAATGTGACATATGATGGTATTGTTTCTTTTGCAATTTTACTCTTCTGTTTTTTTTTATGTTTTTTTTTTTTTTTGTCCCAAAAAATAATGTTTATTTTAAGTGGTGTGTTTGATTTTCAAGTGGCTTTTTCTTTTTATTCTCCTCTGAGAACTGTGATTCCAAGTTGGAAAGTACCTGTTTGTTTTTACAAAATGCTGTTCCTAATTGAAGACTATTTTTTTTTCATCTGAATGGCTTTGCTAGGTTGTGATGTGATATGTAGTCTGGGCCCCATTCCGACTGATTCAACTCCCCCATGCATTCTGTGGTACCAAATTAGAAATTGTGTGCAGGTTTGTATGTGTATATGAGAGCGAGGAAGAGAGAGTGTTTGTGTGAGTGTATATATTTACATGTGTGTATGTGTAGGGGTTGTATTTTAGGGACACAGGGAATTGTAAATAGCAAGTGCTTTAGCAAGAACAAGTGCTGTCACAGATACTGTACTGTACTGTATATGTTGATCTTGTGAATAGAGCTAATTTGTTGGATTGAAAATGAAATTGCTGAAATATGTACAGTCTACTTTTATATGAGCTTATATCATCTTAAAGATACAAAGCATAATTAGGGTTGAACCTGTGCCTTTCAGCTCGTTAAAAGCGATCAAGAGTGTGAAAATATTATTGCAGCCAACATTTCGATTTCGTATTTCTCTTCTGTTTGGAAAGACATTGCAGACACCAATGGCATGTGGCATTAATTACTACATACTGAACTGAATGAAA
>JAVQKI010054528.1:0-17332 GCA_036025975.1 Nematalosa erebi
GTTGTGTGTTTGAGTGTTTGTGTGTTGCCACATTAACTTAAACAAAGTACCACCACCATAATGTGATTTTAAGACAGAATACTAGTCATTATACATCTATAAAGCATAAATGGAGCCAAGAAGAAAGCATAACAAACCACACAAAGCAGCTAAATTTACAAATATTGGCTGTCCTTGATTAAACCTGTGTGTGTGTGTGTGTGTGTGTGTGTGTGTGTGTGTGTGTGTGTGTGTGTGTGTGTCTGTGTGTGTGTGTGTGTACCCACCCAGCTGGGTAACAGTAGATGATTAAGACTTGACAAGACCAGAGGTGTCTAAGAGGAGGGAAATGGCAGTGATTTCCCAGTGCTCCAGTGGGGGGTGGGGCAACGGAGAATAAAGTTGCTTATGTAAAACTGGACAAGACTCATTGATCATTGGTAGCGATTAGACATTCCCTATTTGTAAACAACTAACGTTTATCAGATCAACTGTTTTTAATGTCATAAAGATGATTTATGTTTACGTTACCAAGGTAATATACAATTATTCGAACATAATTAGGTATCTTGTTGTCTGTTCTAATGCTGTTTGAAGCTGGAACCCAAACTTAAACATAGAAAATCCATTGCATAACTGAGACATTAAACTTACATTGGGTCAGATGTATGTATGTGTGACACCATGGTAGCTTGTATGAAGGGGGAAAAAAATCCTACCAGCTGCTGTTAATGAATTAAAATGTGTGTGTGCGTGGGGGGCGCCCCTTGCATTTACTTCAAGCATTTTGCGCCTTTGGCATTATGAAAATTGGTGTTTTGGTATGAAAACCAAGAAGATATTTCAGCTTTCTACGGCGTCGTGTAGGAACACTGTTAGTGTACTCAGACTTACTGAAACTGATATGATGTGTTCATTCACGGTAGCATGAACATCATCATGCTTCAGGCAAACTGCAATTCTTCCAGTGATGTTTCATGTGTGACCTGAATTTCTCACAACTTAACACAAAAGTCCCTGCAAGGCTTTCTGGGCTATTCCATTTGTTTTTGTAACCATTAGGTATTTGGGATATTAGATACGCTACAGATGAAAGACTGCAAAAGCAGTGGAGACAGTTTAAATCCCATTTCATATACCTAAAATCTCTTTTCATAATTTAAGAACATGGCAAAATTGACAGATAACCGCTTTAAACTCAGCCTCTGAAGATAATGTTCTTGACTGGCGGTCACTGAATGAATGTCTTTCAGCACCCCTCCCCTTTGGACAGCTCCTACACTGTCCTCACTTTCTGCGGAATTCACCAACTCTACACTAGGCAACACGGTGCAAGGATTCATCTACCGTAAGGTTGTGGCAAAGAAGAGGAGATATTCTATGCTAATTTTGTTAACATAAGGGTATAATACACTTACAAAATAGTTTCTATATTTTCTTCACAATGGCGGAAAGGAGGTTTCTTCCCAAAGATGATGACGAAGGTTCTTTATTTTCCAAACTTGGGACAGACAGTCCAAAACCACGAGTGAAATTCGGGGGCATGTTTTGCAATGTCGAGGGAGCATACGAGAACAAAACATTGAACTTTGAGTCATTCAGTCCAAATACTGCGCGAAGGAATGCGAAAGGTCGGGCGGACTGCTACTCTGACACCTTCAGTGATACAGGGAGCGTCAGGAGCGACTTCTCCAGCGTCAGTCACACTCCAAACCGACCGCAACCTGCGACTAGCGTTCAGAGCCAATCCATTGTCTATCCCACCGGACCCAAACGTCTTAACGTACGACGTGAGGTAGACCATCTGTTTGCTATATTTCGTGTAAAAACGTGTTTAAATATGGTCTTATTACACATGAAATTAGTTGACCACGACATGGCTTGGGAATGTGGGGTTTGGATCCGACCGTATTGAAGTGTTTTAAGATGTGTTTCAAGTGATGATTTGAGACACATAACTGCCATATTAATCTATAAAAGTATTACCTTAAACTATTCGAAACTTTAAAACTTTTGCTTTACTTTTAAATGTAGCCTAGTCTAGAAATGATCAGCGGCTACTGTCTTGTTTGCAGGTGTGTGTACGCAAATGTAGTCCCACCAAAAAATGATTGAGGCGTGCATATAGTCTTTAGAGTAGCCTACAAGTATGATTAATGGTTACACGTGTTCTTGCTTTGATACTGAAGCTGATGACAACCCCCCTTTTTTCATTTAAAATTAACCCAGGAGTTTATGTGACGCATCGTGTTACTCTCACAACTCCCACTCCTCCAAAACTCCACAATGTCATAGCGTATAGTGTATATTTCACATAAATTGCTTATTAGCCTATAGTGTACATTTTACATAAATTGGTAAAGTTGTTCAGAACCTGCCTTTATGCCTCTGTCGTGTGTTTGCTGTGGCCCTATGTGGCCGAAAGTGTCCCCTTAAGGCCTGTCGCTCCCCTATTAGCCTGTAGGATGCGTCTGGAATACTAAACAGACAGATGGTTTGCGAGGAAAGTATTGTTTGGGGAGTGGGCTCCGTAGCGCGTACGGTAGGCTCCTTGATTCTAACGCAATAAAAATCAAACCTTATCTCTCCGATACCCTTACGATCCCTTAATCACACTAGTATTCCGCATTGCCTATAGCATACACTGCAGTATTCTGGTGAGTGAGCCGCCCTGATTTTACAGTTATCCGATTCTCGCGTGTCTTCCCAACTCGGCAATCAAAGCTCCTCCCGAACCGGCCGGCATGTCTTTCCAAGGCAAGAAGAACATTCCTCGCTTAACGGTAAGCAGCCATTGTCGCACGCTAAAACTGTGGGCATTTAATTAAATGCAACATCGGCGGTAAACTGTCAAGCACACGCGGAAATAGGTGTATAGTTTTATTGAATTTATTGAAGAGACCGCTTCGCGCAACAGCCTGCTGTGACTCGAGGAATAGACACAGCCGATGATATGGTAGAAACAGAATATCACCCTATGCGATGATGAGCTCGGTTCATTGCCGATAGATATTAGCTCGCATGGCATAGCCTATTCGATTTTTATTCGTGTCATGTCAGCTGTCTGCAATCAAGGCTGCAACGGCTACACTCTCCATTGTTCAATTTTAATTGGTTGCCCACTCTACTATTTAATTTATTTTCCACGTTATATCTGCTAATGAGGATCAGTCTTTAGACCACTCCTTTTCTCTCAGTGGCATCATGGCTGTAACGCCAGCGGTGAAGAACACTCCTGTGACAAAGGAGAAATCTCAAGTGGGGCATGGCTGCAGAGACTAGCCCCCGATAGCCTAGGCTACTATAGGTAACCATTCAACCGTTCAGATATTTCAGTCCAGACGTTTCGTCTGGCAGCCCTACCCTACTCAAGCAGTGTAGTGAGGTCTCCCCGTCGTCACTCCGTAGTCATCCATGCCGAGCACTGTAGTGCGCTAATCAGGGGAAGGGAGCGTATTAACACGGACAAGAGGAATCCGATTCCTTTCCACACAATTTAGCACAGTGGCCGGCCTGCTACTGTACTGGGATGACCCACATTTGTGCTCTGAAAAAGGGATTCTAATGTCTTTGTCCTTTTCAAACACAAAAACTAGACTTCCTATAGTCAGTATAGCAATGTATTTAGAACATGTCCACATGTCTTCGCAAGTAGCCTAGGTCTTACATAGCCTAAAAATTCACTGGTGGGGCCTTTTAAAACAGCCCGTTCTAAAAAAAAAAAAAGGACTGTGTCCCATTCTGTTTTCTCCACCCGTTTCTCACGAGGCGTGCTTGCAACACCCTTTGGTGTCAGCTTCCTGTGAATATGTCACTTGAAATAATGTGACATATAGTGATGTTCGTTTCATTAAAAATGCTTGACTTGAGCTGTAATTTCGAGATTATCCTGTACTGAATAGAAGAATGTGGAGGCCTCCTTTCACCACACCTCGCCCTCGTCATGTATCAGGCTATGGTCGGTATTTTATGTTTGTTTACTTTCTTTAGTAAGAGCTTTAAGTTCGTCATACACGCCAGCGTTTAAGAAGCGCAGTAGGCTATCACTTTTTTCATGGCTGACCGACTTAACGACCCCCCTCGGCAACCAGCATGGCTCTGTGCCAGAGGATAGAAAGTGGTAACGGGTGGCGCTTCGGGTGGATGCGCGGGTGTTGCTGATGCAGGAAAATCAGCGGCACGACTTAGCTGTTAACCGCGAGTCATGTAAATCGTAAAGTATAGCGAACCAAACAGCACCGGCGCAAGACTGCCTTATTTGTACCAAAGAACTACACTCGGTCGTCTTTTCCCACATTATTTATGCAAAGCGAGGAAGAAAACCAAGACTCTGCAAAAATGAACAAAATATTCATAGATTATCAGAATCTAAATTTTTCTCTGGAGTTGGATCTATCATCTCTAGTTACTGGTCATAGGGTACAGAATCAAGCCTTACTGGTGTTCCATGGTAAAGGTTCGTTCACTGTTTGTCCATTGTAAACCTTCTATTGCTTGTGCTTAGACCATCAGCATATTCATGAGGATTTGCATCTCTTAGCAGTTCCTATTGTGTGCTCTCCCCAGTTGATTTTCAGTGAATACTTTAACCAAGTCAGTCTTTGTTCATAGATGTGCATACTTTGGTGTTCTGTTTTTTTTTAAACAGTGTTTATTGTTTGTTGTTTGCCCACGTTTTCAGAGTGATCGCCTCATAATCAAAGGAGGCAAAATAGCCAATGATGATCAGTCTTTCTACGCAGATGTTTACATTGAGGATGGGGTCATCAAGTAAGTTCAGCCTATTTGTTGTTACCATTGACTAATTTACCTTGTAAAAATTGTAGTTTTCAGCCCATAGAAATAGTAAAATGACAACTGTTTTCTTGCAAGCACTTTGCACTTTGGCTACATCCACACAACAACGCATGCAGAGTTGTCCACATACACCGTTTCCTGCTGTCAGCTGCATGCAGTCAACAGCGTGGGGTGTTTCATTCAAGTTTATTAAATACAGCACATTTGTGTGCAGAAGGCATTTCAAATCAGTTCAAAAGAAGTCAAGTGGCCTTTAACTGAATTCCTAATTAGAATCTTCACAGACAAGGCAGTTCTGAGTTTATCTGAATTTAGATTGAGACTGAAAATGCTATTTTGGGGAATATTGACCTGTGTAGTTAAGGCAACAACAGCCTCTCAGTGCTTGTACACAAAATGTGGCTGTTTGCGATAGTTTGACCATTAGTTTGACATGGTTAGTAACTATAACTATTTTCACTATGTTTCCTCTAATGCCTTTCCTCTGCCCTGGCTTCTGCTCTTTACAGGCAGATCGGGGAGAACCTCATTGTGCCCGGCGGGGTGAAGACTGTGGATGCCTACGGACACATCGTCATCCCCGGTGGCATAGATGTCAACACCAGCCTGCAGGCCGCTCACCTGGGCATGAACCCTGCCGATGACTTCTACCACGGCACTCGGGCAGCGTTGGCTGGGGGCACCACCATGATCAGTACGTCCCCTCTACCAGTACAGCTCCCTGCTGTGGCAGCTAGAGAATGGGGTGGGGGTGGGGATGGGTGGATGAAAAAGGATGAGAGGGTGAAGGGGAGGGGAGGGGAGGAAAAGGAGGGAGGACAGAAAAGAGGATGAGAGGGAAGAGGAGCGGGAGCAAGGCTGCGGAGGGCGGCCGAGGGGGGTGTGCGTGGGGGGGTGAGGGGGAATGTCATTTGTCATCGCTGTGCCAGGCAGAGAGTTGGTGAAGCGGCAGCATGGGGCTTCAGGAGTGGCTGTCTGCTGCAGTCATGTCAGTTTAAACAAGGTCACGCCGCCGTGCTGTCACACACACACACACACACTCCCCACACAAGCATACGTCCCCGTGTGCCCGCTTTCCTCCAGCGAGCAGCCCCAGCGCCCACGCAGTCAGCAGGGGGTCAGACTGCGGCTACATTTGGGGAGAGTGTGGGCCTTTCGCTGTTTATCACACATTCCCCTGAACAGATAACCTCTTCAGTTGCATCGCCAGAGATGCTTTTAATGAAGGGGTCCATGGGTTCACTCCATGGTGGAGTTTTGAGATATACACAGAAGAGAAAACCAGAGCTAGAGGGGAAACGCGAGACCCAGAAGGGCAAACTCATTAGTGGAAGCCTATTTGGCCAGTGTCATTAATACAGCCTGGGAAAGAATACAAGGGCAGAGACATCCATCAGGTAGAGGAGAGAACTGATCCAGAGTCTGTGCTTAGTGTGCTTAGCTGATGGTCTTGTTCTGGTTCAATATGGATAATTTGTCTTAATGTTGTAAGACTTTGTAGACTAAGTATTTGATGCATTTAATATGTCCATGTAGCAGCATTCAATGGTTAAGTGGGTCATCCTATGCAGCGACCTTTTTTGCCAAGGAAGAGCTGCAATTTCCCTGTGTGCTTTTTCAGAGGTCTGGCACAATGGTGCATTCATAAGTGTGTGCCCATGGGAGGAAGTCCAAGCACCAGTTTGAAAATAAGATGTCATGCTAATGGAACAGCTGCAGTCTGAGGGCATGTTTGGCTCGCACAGACTCCAGGAGCTGTCCTCTCCCCAGTGCTCTGAAGGCATTCGAGGTGACACCCAAATTCTAAGCGTCGCTGTGCTGTGTGTCCCCACTCTAACCACCCCACCCCCCTCCCCCGGCCTCCCCCCTGCAGTCGACCATGTGCTGCCAGAGCCAGGCTCCAGCCTGTTGGCGGCGTATGACCAGTGGAGGGACATTGCTGACAGGAGGAGCTGCTGCGACTACTCGCTCCACATGGACATCACCCGCTGGCATGAGGGCCTGACAGAGGAAGTGGAGGCTCTGGTCAAGGACAAAGGTACCCCCAAAACACCCAAACATTCATCTGTCTCACAGGCGCTGCCTGCTGCCCTGGGAAGTGTCACAGCCATGAAGTCATGGTAGAGGAGAGAGAGAGAGAGAGAAAGTGATATCATGAACTGGTGAAGTCCCCTGTAGAGAGTCAATGCTGTACAGCATAGTACAGTTAGGTTCAGTTAGTGCGGTATACATCTGTCTCTCATTATTTCACTGTTATAACACAACACTAAACCTTATTAAGATTGACAGCACAGTTTACAGTGGCTCTCTTTCAAACAAGGAGACACACACACACACACACACACACGCAGAAAGTGGCATGCCAAATGTGAAAAGTGTACTTGATGTGTATTCTGACATTCAAATCTGAGCACAAAAAGAGTATCAGTACTATTTTTCATTCTGACATGCTACACTGGCATTGGTTGTCTTGTGCAGGAGTGAACTCCTTCCTAGTGTTCATGACCTACAAGGACAAGTACCAGAGCTCGGACAGCCAGGTAAAGTACACTGGCATTATGCTTTATCCCACACCATTACATGACATTGAATGTGTAGTTTATTAAAGAGTTGGCCAGTCAGCTAAGATGTAAGCGGCTGAGTTTCATCTGTATGTGTGCCGCCAGTGATACGTAACAATTGCTTGTTGTCGATGTTGTCGTGTAATTTTCTAGTCCTCACCAAAGCTGGCTGGTACTCTGTAATTTAAAGAAGTGGTGCTTAGCTATCCAAGGAGCCTGTAATTGAGGAGGAACTCTAGCCTTGCATCCAGAGATCCAAACTGTGATTTGTAATACACAGTGTTCTGTTCTTCTCTCACTGCAGATCTATGAAGTGTTTGGGGTTTTGAGAGATATGGGGGCCATCGCCCAAGTGCACGCAGAGAATGGGGACATTGTAGATGAGGTGAGCTGCTCTTGAGACTGTGTGATGATGCTTTTGGGGTAGAAGATGGAAAGACATAGAAGAAAAAAATGTATTAAAAAATGTTTAAAATGCCCTGTGTGTGTGTGTGTGTGTGTGTGTGTGTGTGTGTGTGTGTGTGTGTGTGCGTGCGTGCGCGCATGCATGTGCGTGTGTGTGAATGTGTGTGTGTGTGTTTAGGAGCAAAAGAGGATTCTGGATCTTGGTATTACTGGCCCTGAGGGACATGTGCTGAGTCATCCTGAGGAGGTAGACGCCATTTTCTTTGTTAGCTTTCATTTTCACTCAACTTTTTTCTGTCTCCATTGTCTTAACCCATTTTCCATTTCTGTGTTTTTTTCTGTGCTGCACCTAACTATTGCCTAACTGTGTTATTTTATAGAACTGTATTAAAACATTTTATACATTCATACTATGACCATTTGAATCATTTCTGCTTTGGCCATTTGACCATTTCAGTAACTTACAGTAGGAGACATCTAATGAGAGTGTGTATCCACCAGGTGGAGACAGAGGCTGTGTATCGTGCCATCACTATTGCCAAACAGGCCAACTGCCCCCTTTATATCACCAAAGTAATGAGCAGGCAAGCCGCTGATGTCATCGCCAAGGCCAGGAAGAAGGGTAAAAGCAATTTCCTTAATGCTACACTCTGCTTTTCCACTCACATCATGACGTCAGGAAGGAACATAAAAGAGTCTTTCTCTGTCTGAAAACAGCATGCTCACGTCCTAATTGGCAGATGTTCGGTGGGATTAAAAAAACTTACTTCCATCTGTAGCACTTTTCACATTCATATTATTATTTTATTATCACATACTTCATTTTTCCCAGGCGAGTAATAAAAGGTTTTATATGGACAGTTTAATGAAGTTTAATATAATTCCCTTTACTTGGTATGAGTAAGTACAGTATATGATATATGATATAATATTTTTATTGCTGTACCCACCCATTCTACATGTCCTTGCTCTCCCCACCCACTTGACATTTTCTTGTGTTCCTCCCCCATGTGTGACTCAGGCATGGTGGTCTATGGGGAGCCCATTGCTGCCAGCCTGGGCCTGGATGGTTCCCATTACTGGAGTAAGAACTGGGCCAAAGCTGCTGCCTTCGTCATGTCCCCACCCCTCAGCCCCGACCCCAGCACCCCCGACTACCTCAACTCCCTGCTGGCCTGGTGAGAGCTCCGCAGAGCCGCAATACACTGCACCACTTCACACACACACACACACACACACACACACACACTCCATTAGTATGTTCTGTTCCACTTGTGCTTTTATACAGTAGCTGAGTCATGAAGTATGAGATTAGAAGGCCTGAACTGCACTGTCCAGGAGTGTTGTGTGAATCAGCACAGTGTTGTTGAATCAGCACAGCCAGCCATTGAGAAAAACAGTGCAGATACGCAGATAGCCGCAGGTTGTCTCTCAACACTGCCTTGATATGTGTGTGTGTGTGTGTGCCAGCGGAGACCTCCAGGTGACTGGCAGTGCCCACAGCACCTTCTCCACGGCACAGAAGGCCGTCGGCAAGGACAACTTCACCCTCATCCCTGAGGGGACCAATGGCATCGAGGAGCGCATGTCGGTCGTCTGGGACAAGGCTGTAGTAAGCATCCTTCACACACTACTGAATCCCCTGTGCTCTGGGTGGCCTCAAACTGCTGATAGTTTATAATCTGACTTCTAGATATGGCATAGCTGGAAATATACAGGTATTGATTTTTGTATTGGATTTTATATTAAATTACTTCTGAAGTTGTTAACTTTAAAGTTCAATGTGTATTTCTTCGTTCAACGTGAAATAGCGATCACTGCTAACTGGTCGGGCTAAAAAATCACCTTTAAAATTATACTTATCTCTTGCCCCTTAGTCTAATGATAGAAGCCCTCTTCATAGCTTGTTTCTTTTCTTGAAAGGCCACTGGTAAGATGGATGAGAATGAGTTTGTGTCTGTGACCAGCACCAACGCAGCCAAGCTCTTCAACATCTACCCTCGCAAAGGCCGAATCGCCGTGGGCTCTGACGCTGACCTGGTCATCTGGAACACCAAGGAAGCCAGGACATTTTCTGCAACCACACATAACCTGGTGAGTGGCATAACCACTGGCAAATAAGCACGCACACACACACACAAACACACACACATTTGATCCACTCTCCTGTTCATGAACAGCATTGCACCATGCCTGGCATTCTCTCTAGCTCACTTACTGCTCGCTGTGTGTGTCTGTGTGTGTGTGTGTGTGTGTGTGTGTGTGTGTGTGTGTGTGTGTGTGTGTGCATGTGTGTGTGTGTGTGACTGCTGCAGACGGTTGAGCTGAACATCTTTGAGGGCATGGAGTGTCGTGGCTTTCCTGTTGTGGTGATCAGCCAGGGCAGGATTGTCCTGGAGGCGGGTCAGCTCAACGTGACGGAAGGCTCCGGACGCTTCATCCCAAGGAAGGCCTTCCCCGACTTCGTCTACAAGAGGATCAAGGCCCGCAGCAGGGTAAGATCCCCAGACAGTCTGAGTCACCCCCCCAGACGCAGTAAACACTAACAGACACGACGCAGGAGCCGGAGGCTGCCAGACATGACACTGCCTCTGTCGCTCGACCACAGTTTAAAGTGGAGGAGGAAACACAATGTTTTTACACGGCTATTTTTAGCTCAGGATGTCTGAGAGCCTAGTGTTGTTGATGACTTGGACAATGGTGGACTTTGAAAAAAGTTTTAAAAAGTTAGACACTTTGTGTTGACATGCATAGGAAGAGTCTTTGAGATACCCTAAAAAGATAACCCAAATGAGAAAAACGGAACCATTGTGCCAGCGCTTTTAATTGTTGTGTGGTGATCAATGAAAGTAAGAAGCTAGCGTGTTGTGTAGAGTGAAATGATGGGAGCTAATGTGTTCTTCAGATGGCTGACGCACGTGGAGTTCCACGAGGAAACTACGATGGACCAGTCCATGATGTCATCAGCGTCACAAAATCTGTACCTTCCACTCCCACCACCAGGGGGCCTCAGTGTCCTGGGAAGACTGTGATGGGTGCAGCCAGGAACCTTCACCAATCAGGGTTCACCTTATCTGGTGAGAAGCCTCTTCTAACCCTTGTTGTGTCTCACATCAGAACCACCTCTCTGCTACTCTCTCTCTCTTTTTCTGTGCTTTCTGCAGGTGTTTGACTTTTTCTGGGGCTGGGCATATAATCAACTAATTAGTCGAATTAACATTCATAATCATTAATGATTCATAATCATTAATTGAATTTGATTTGAGGCTTTATCAGCCAGCCCTAATCGTGATAAAAAAAATCGGTATTGGTGTATATGGGAAAATGTATTGCAACCAAATGTTTTGCCATATTGCTGGAGACTGTGAGTGAGACATACATGTAAAAGGCTATTAGATACTATTACAGTAATTAGATGAGCCAAAACAGTTTGTCTTTCCCCACAAATATTTTAGGTTTCATTACCTTGGAATCATTTGGACTCCCCCCCCCTCTCTCTCTGCCACTTCCCTTTTTTCTCCTCTCTCTTTGTCTCTCTCTCTGTCTCTTTCTCTCTCTCTGTCTGTCTGTCGGTCTTGTTCTGTACCTTTATTTGCAAAGGCAAATTGACTTTACTGCATAATTGGACATGCTGGCCATATAAGTCTTTTTTTTTTTACTGTGAACTGTATGACCCTTATCTCCTGTGGCCAGGCAGACAAAATTACTAGATCTCCTCAGTGAACCTTCATTTCAGACATGGCAAAAGACATTGCATGGCGTCCTCATGGCGACGGCCCATATCATTTGATTCCAGATGCCAGTTAGCCACTCTTACTTTCACATTCAATTGTTTCAATTGCCATATGTCTGTTCATTTTGACTGTTTCTTGAGCATACCTCAACAAAAAATGTTGATATTACTGATTAAGTCTTTTCTTACTCTCTCTCTCTCTCTGCCTTTCTCTCTGACAAAAGGAACTCAAATGGATGATCATATTCCCAGGCGCACAGCACAGAGGATTGTAGCGCCGCCTGGTGGCCGATCCAACATCACTTCCCTCTCGTGAGTCGTATGATCCCAACGACCACATGCAAAGTGTAGCAACTCCACCAACCTCAGTATCCCAGAAGCAACACTCTCATTCAATCATACAATACTCCTTCATAATCATATCAAACATAGTGGTATCTAATGGAAGACAGTGCACACCTACTGGCAGAGTTATCCCCAGCTAGCTCATTTCAGTCCCTACTTATGTAGCCCATAGATAGTCTGTGAATAGCCGCAGCTTTTCCCCCTCAACGCTGAGTTCCAGTCCTTGGGTTCCTCAGTGCAAACATGAATAGAATAGCATGTTATTCTGCTGGACATTCAGTCAGCTGTAGCCTAGCGCTTTGGTTTCATCCTCATCATCCGTGGTCAGTTACCCATAGTCCTTTGGACTCATTACTAGTGCAGTGTGAAGTGCTTCTGTCCCCCCACTATCATTCTCAACCAGGCCGGTTCTTCAATGAGTGTCTGCATTGCGGACACATGTGGAAAAGGAAACCATAAAAGCTGCCAGAATTAATCTCAATAACAGCAGTAGTCAAGTTTGTAAGCATATTAAACAAACTGGTAGAAACTTAGCAAGGGTCGAGAAAAAAAAATACAAAGTGGATGTAGATCAGTGGCTGTAGTTTTGTAGTTTTGCTTCCATGATTTCAGGCGTTTGAGATGTTTCTCAAGCCTCCTGTGTTTGGAGTTTGAGGGGTGCCTGTAGGGTTGTGTTGTGATTGGATAAAACATCATCATTCCTCATGCGTAAGATGGACACCTCACCTTTTTTTAAATTGTCTGGTGCTCTGAAAGACTTTCTAGTAAATGCGGGACTGTGAAGAACAAAACAAAACAAAACAACAGTCACTTTTTAAACCTGACTCTAATTTGTAGTTATTTCATGCAATGTTTTGTCTTTGTAATCCTCCTGTTTGTATTTTTACAAGGCCTGATTTAAAATGGACATTTTGTAGCCCAAGTACTTGAAATATGTTACCTTGACCTGTTCTGCCTCAACAATGCATTTGAAAGGTTGTATGTGATTGTTCAACAACTTTCATTTTAATGAGAACCTCTCAAAAGATCCTTTTTTTGTACCTTTTTTGTGTCGCCGGTGTGTAAATATATTGAATGTTCTTTATTGTGCATGGTAGGCATGTCCTCAATAAAATTTGCCGGGAAAATGCAGTCTGTTGTTATACAAACCGATCCCATAACATAGCATGTAAGTCTCAATATTACAGAAGTGAGCTCACATAAGACAAGGTACAAGAGAGGACACCTTAGAGCAGAGTTTCTTTTGTAATTTATAGCCTGTGGAAAGACATAAGACAGCCTCTAAAGAGACATTTTGTTACAAGGTTGTTTTCAAGTCAAGAGTTGCAGGATTATTTGTGGTCCATGTTTGCGTAGTGGAATGGCCATGTTGACCTGTGCTAATCTCAAAGTCTTTGCTGTGTGCCGTAGCTAGTTGGCAAACTACTCACCATCACTGAAGCTTACAAGGGTCCTCAAGTCATGCTTCCTATGAGAATGTCTGGCCAAGTCACTTTGAGGCCCAAATAAGGGGTTGGAATCCAAGATATGATATGCAGCCTGACAAAAAGCAGGCATATCTGGGAGAAGAGACGTTACATTCTTATGACACTGGCAAAAAAAAGAATAAGTGTCTATGTGGTTGTGTTAAAACCAGTGAACAATGTTGTGACACACAGCACATGTATGTTCATGGTACAGGTCATGTTACCGGCACTACTTTCCAAGTTTCCTGCAGGGAGTCTTGGTTTGCATGGGCAAGGGGTATTGCAGGAGTTGAAAGGTTAAAAACATGTTTGGGTGCCAGAGCTTCACAGCCCCGCAGGCTGGGTGTTCAGTTCAGCAGAACATTCCAGCGTTGATCATGTGACCTGCAGAGTCCTGCGGTTGACGGGTGGTAACAGGTGGCGTGTCATCACAGGATTACAGGCTACCCAAGGACCAGATTTAATTTCTCCTCATCCCATTCTCTACACATGGAAAAACACTAAAACACTTTGTGACATTTTCTCTAAAAAGTCTTTATTTCTATTACATCCAGAAATGTAAAACATCTATACAACACACTCAAGGCTCTGTAGCAATCGAGTAACTTCAAATAGACAGCAGCATTTTATGTTTATGTTGATTAACTGGGCAAAGTGCAAATTGCAACAACATACGCAAGTCTAGTCTCTCATGTGAAGCCATGAATGTTCCAATTATTTCCCAATGCAGAAAAGTAGCAGACTTAGACAGATCCGGCCTGTTTACACTACATTTCCCTTTGGAGATATTATATGTACATACAGGCATGTGGCATGCTTAGTCAAGATATGTAATATACAGTACTTTAGGGATGCTATTTTACATTAACACAACACACGTCTGTGCCTTTGGCAAAGGATTGTGTCATCTCAGTTTTTTAATAAAGCCTAACATAGGACCACTGGCAATATTCAGATCTGGCGGTGAACTCAAGCTCAGTATTATGTGGGTGAAGAAGACTACTCATCTATCTGGAATATGACACGTACCAAACTGTTAGATTCCAGTTGTCTTAGCTCCAATATCCAAGAACATTCTCAGAGGCAGTGTGATGAAAAGATTGTAACCCAATCCAACACCCACATCTCTAATCTTCCAACCTTCCCACCACCATCCACCAAATCTTTGTGCAAATGTCATTTCTCTTAAGGGGCATCCCATTGTCAATGCCTGAAGCTGTGGTGGCTTTTCTTATTGCAATGGAGAAGGCCACCAGTAAAAGATCTTAGGAAGGTTCACACAGTACAGTAAGCACTCATGGTCACTTCCTGCCTACAGAGCCTTCAGGAGCAGCAGTAAAGCTCTAGTCAGTGATGACAGTGACTTTCCCCGTGGAGAGGCGGAGGGGGTGGCGCTTGCAGGTGTTGGAGAAGTATGGGAAGACCATCTCAGTGAACTTGTGCTTGAACCTGTAGAGG
The DNA here is from genome assembly GCA_036025975.1 of Nematalosa erebi. Classification (NCBI taxonomy): domain Eukaryota; kingdom Metazoa; phylum Chordata; class Actinopteri; order Clupeiformes; family Clupeidae; genus Nematalosa; species Nematalosa erebi. The sequence continues at coordinate 14,745 of JAVQKI010054528.1, forward strand.
AGCGCATTGTCGCTGGGGTCGGAGAAGGTGACTCGGCCCCTCTCGTAGTCGACCTGTACACGGACGCGCTGCGGCTTCTTCTTGGGCGTCAGGGGCGTGTTGGAGGCGGTGCGGGCGCGGTACTCGCCGCCGTACAGGCAGATGGTCCACATGCCGCGCTCGGGGCTGGGCGGGAACCACTCTTTGCGCTGCACGGTGTCGTTGGCGACACCCAGGGCCCACTCGGAGCAGTCGCCCACCTCCACGTCCCACGAGTGGCAGCCGGAGATGATGCCTTCCGAGCCCAGCACGCACTCGTAGTAGCTGAAGCGCTCGGGGTTGTCAGGCAGCTGCTGCTCCTCCTCCGTGTAACGGACTGTGAGGAGATCGTCCGACACTGACAGGCACACATCTGCTGTGTTGGGGTCAAGGGTCACAGGGCCTACAGCAGAGAAGGGGAAACTATGAGTCATCATCCAGCATTTATCTGTAGCATACACAGTATATTAGATATTCATGGTCAATGTCCAAGTGATTCAGATTACTTTATTACAAAAAATAAGGTGTCTATACATGTTCTAAAGCCAAATCATGGCCAAGAAAGGAAAAAAATAGTCCCATCAACTCACAGTACTGAGCGATACTTTGCATCTTTTCCCAGACTCTGTATTTGAGGCCCCCTATGTGACTGGCAACATCAATCAGTGCCTCTGATATCTCTGGGGGGTCAGACACTGTGACCTGAGTTCTAGAAGAACAGAGGCTCAAGTTAGCAGAGTCCGCTAGCACAGATCAGCCCATAGGAATGTGCAGAGTCAACTCACCAACCTGTCTGATATCTTCTTATAGTTCTGAAACACAAAAAAAGAAGTTGGAGTTGTAGCAGCAAAGAGTGCACATGTTATGTCTTAGGATCCTGTGATCTTCATTCTTACCTTTAGAAATAGCATGTCGTCTGTTTCCATAGCCTCCTCAGCGGTGCTGATGGTGTTCGCCAGAGAGGCGATCTCCCCTGACAGCTTCTCCAGCCTGTCTTTCAGCTTGCGGCTCTTCTGCTCTTCCTCGTCCTTCAGCGCGGCTATCGTGGTGGCCTCCTCATCACGCAGGAACTGATGGAGCTTCTCAAACTCGGCCCTCACCAGCCTCTCTGTGTGCTGAGACTGTTTCTGCCGTAAGGGTGACATAATCCTCTGTGACTTTCTTTTAGTTTTTTTGTCTGTCACATGGTCTTATGTGGCTTGACTTGAATGTTCAAACCAATTTGAGTGTTTGTAGGACATTAAATTGCCTGAAACACGTTTCCTTTTATTTGGCAGAACACGTAATTCGCGCAGAATTGCGAATGCAGCTTTACTTATTTGTTAGGGTTTCTGTGTAAGTGCACAGAATGTTATTATTGTCTGGTCCTACTTTGATGTGGTCAGTTGAGTCCTCCCAGTTTTGCTTGGTGGTGTTGAGAGTCTCCAGCTTCTCCTGCAGGGGCCTTAGTGCAGATCTCAGCTCTCTCTGGGGACCAACACAGACACACAGAGACAGAAGGCCACAGAAGCCCTTTACTCACCAAAACAATATTTGCTGTGTCACATGTTCCGCACAAAAATGACTCATCATTTTGTTGGCTATGTTAACACTCTCCCTTTCTCTCTCACAAACACAGACACACACAGACACCAACACACACACACACACACACACACACACACACACACCTTACAGTCCTCCAGAGCCTCCCCAGTGGAGCAGGTCAGATGATCCAAGTGCTCATCCCTCGCACACTCCTCACACACCAGCTCCTCGTCCTCGGTGCAGTAGAGCTCCATCCTGTGGCCGTGCTCCTCACACACCTCCCAGGCCTTCTCCTCCTCCTCCTGCCCCTCTTCTCCTCCCTCCACTCCCCAATCTCCGTCGGCCCTCAGGGGCCGCGGCCGCCTCGCCTGACCCTGGAACAGTGAGTCCAGCAGCCCCCTCAGCACGGTGCTCAGAAGCTCCTTGCCGTAGCACTCGGTGCAGCCCGACTGCTCTTGCCCCAGCTCGCCCTGGCACAGAGACAGGCAGTCCTGGCACAGGCTGTGGCCGCAGGGCAGCAGCAGCGGCTCGGGTCCCTGGCAGCCCGGGCAGGCGGGTGCGGGCGTCGGGTCGGCTTCAGCTTGAGGCTGAGGGGGCTCCTCTGACGGGGGCGACGCCATGTGAGATCAGTCTCTGGTAAGTTTCACCAACTTAACTAACTGCTGCGTGTCCGCTGCCCTTAACGGATCGGTCGTTCGGTCGGTCGGTCTGTTTGAGTTTGTCTCTGTTCGAAGGGTTATTTGTGTGTGTGTGTGTGTGTGTGTGTGTGCAAGGCACCCTGCAGAAGCTTACACAATCACCAGCCCTCAGGACCCCCCCCCCCCAATTGCTGCAGGGGCAATGGGCTATTTATACAGCAGTCATTTTTAGTCCTCTTGCTAACTGTTTATGTTTGAGCAGGCACGGGGCTGGTGGGGGCTGTGACTGAGCAAATGCTTGTTTACCACTGGATTGGTTTTGGGGAGAGCAATGCTGGGTCATGTTGAACCCTGTGGGCTACAGATACCTCGATGCTGAGTCACAAACCACAAGACATGTACTCA
>JAVQKI010054529.1:0-10532 GCA_036025975.1 Nematalosa erebi
CTCCTCACACACCCTGTCCTGATTATGATGTTCTGTCTGCCCGCAGACTCGCAGTGCCTGCGATGGAGCCTTGAACAGCTTGAACTGCAGCAGGAGACAGGAGGGGCATGCATCATGTCTGTGTCAGCCTGCACCACAGTTAAAACAATTAAGAGCTTCTCCTGTTCACACCTTTCAGCATGGCGGAGAGGAGGAGAGGTTGGAGGGGGGCGCGGTGGGATGGGGTGGGGGTGGGATGAAAGCCCTGCAGCCTGGATAGCTCTTCGTCAAAATCCAGTCTGACAGATGCACAAATTCAGTTTGCTGATCAAACTCTACCCCCAGCACTCTATGTTTACCAGGGTGAACAAATAGGGGAGAGAGTGGGGAGCCAAAAAATAAATAAATAAATAAAAAATACAAAACAAGTCTCTTTCAAAATCTTTTTACTCCTTCCATCAAAACGCTATGCATGCAAAATTTCAGCAACAAGCCAAGAGGGACTAAATTCTCTCTCCCCCTCTTTCTCTTTCTCTCTTCTCTCTGTCTGTCTCCCTCCCTCTCTCTGTCTCTCTCCCTCTGCTCTGCATTTTGCACTGGAGCAAAAATAACTTCTCTTCTCCCTTTTACTCCCCTCACATTTTTATTTGTTTGCTCGAATTCCCCGAGATCAGAGTGGCACATGTACATCATGTGAAACTGATGCCAAAGCAGCCCTTCGACGCCTTCAACGCCGGAGACGAGACAAGGCGTTGGGAGAGATGAGTGATAAGAGGAAGGGAGCATGTCGTCCTCATGCAAACTCCAGAGCACTTCCTTGAGAATGCGACATGTTCCATCCTTCAATCAGTCTGCCCTACTTAACAGGCAGCCGTGTGTTCTGTGGGCAAGCCCTTTGCTTCCTTTAGATTCCCCCAGTACATTTTTAGAAACAAGTGTTGTTTGTGAGTGTGCTTATGCCTCTGAACACCAGAGGAGTAGTGCCAGTTGCATACTTTTTTTTCCCCTCTCCTCAAAAAAAACACCTCCTCATCAACTAGAGATCATGACGGTGTGCTTTTTTTCAAGGTCCGAGAAGCACTAAATCTTTCCAAACAGACAGTAAATCTGACAAAAGCCGGTGGATTAGGGAGTTAGAGTACATTAGCAGGCGAACAGCCAGTTCAGTATGAACTCCACCCCTCTGTGGGTCATAATGTTCTTTAGGGTGCACCAGGTCTTCCTGGTAGATCCTGTTGGGCTGTTTAGTTTGGTGTTAAGGGCAGAATTAGCATGAGGCTTACACGCAGTTTGGTTTTTCACAACCATCGGCAAAAATGGCCATGGAGATATTTAGTTTCAGAAGTTCACTGCTCTAAAAGGCCCTAATATGCAGTTGCAGAAAACATACACACACACAGACAGACACACAAAAACACAAACGGCTAATGTTTCCTTGCTTGGGGTGAAATAAAACTTCAACAGGAGCCATGCCATTGAACTGGAAAAGGACAGAACTAATAAAACCACCTGCTCTGTTTTCCCGCAGGTCCAGTTCGCCATACACCCACATCCCCTTTCTCTCTCACCGATGAACAAATGCATTCATCATAAAAAAATGACAAAACTTTCTATTCTACTTTCAGATGAGAAGCTCACACCAGGTACAGTATGACCATTAATACATAATTGGGACCTGGTGAAGCAGCAGAATTGCCAAAAAGATTTCTGGCCCAGGTTAAAAGCCTGATGCAGAAATGCCAATTCCCTGTTGCTTGGGACAAAAAGGACTCCTTTCCCAGCTCTCGTGCAAAAACACACTGTCTGTCCAGTGGTACTGAGTGCACTAATAAACCACAAAAACTAATCCAAAGATGACAGGGAAACTTTTATGCACAAATGTGAGAGCAGTAAAATGTTTCTTTAAAAAAAATGAAAAAATCTTGCCCACCAAGAGTAATGTTTAAAAAAGTGCCAATTAAGCCAAATGCTCAGGCAACTGGGCGGCGAATAGACCCCTGCTGAAACACTCGGCACAGTCTCGGCTGCCGGCACAGGAGGCAGTGCGTCTAATAATAAACCCTCGACTCCGAGCTTCACACCACACAATCGCCTGACCAGAAGCGCTGTAAAAATTTGATGCCGCCAAGTCCTACCGGTCAGATTAGCATAAATCTTTCAGCTAATATGGTAAGTTTAATTTTAGGAAATTAACTTTTGCCTACAGGAGTCCTAAGAGCAGAAATGAATTACATGGAGCCCCCCCTCCCTTGCCAGCAGCCCAAGCAAACTCAGTGACTGCACTATCGGAAAGCTCATTGTGTATGTAAATGCCTCTTAATTGGAGTTGGCAAGCTAGTGTAACGACACAATTTTCGTAATGATTTTGGGGTTTTTCCCTTGTGGGACATTTAACATAAAACAAGGAATGTGTGGAACCACATATTTAATTTCAAAATCATATATTGCAGAGCAAACTCGGCCAATTACAAACTTGAATTGCTCATTTTGGAATGCTCGCTGATTAAGAACCTTCAGCCATTTTAATTTAAAAATGATAGAGAATGGAAAATGAGAGAGGAAAAAAACAGGAATCATGATGCCACATTGTTATCCACTACTTGGAGGGTGGAATTGGAGGGAGTGAGGGGGTAGAATAAATGTCTCTGTCATGCAAGAAATCCATGGTGAAACCAAACACTGCCTTGTTACAGTAAGAGGTCATCAGAAACTCTACCCATGCAATACCATCTTCCAAATTGAAGCACAGCAGACAAACACAGCGACTCCTATCCATGTCATCAGGGGCAGCGAGGAGCTTTCCAACAGCGATTAATAAACAACACTTGAGGCGTCACTATCTGAGAGGTCATTAGCACAACAGGATTGGACTTTGATGCCAAAGTACAAATTTCTTAATTACTTGGTGTGTAAGTGTGGTGAGGATACTCACTACTCTGTCAATTTAGCTTTTTTTTCCTCTTCTCACCATCACACAATGTCTCCAACACCTTCCCTTTCAACACTACTCCCACGCTTCATTTGATTTATGTTCTTTATTGATGATGTAGAGCTCAATAAAAATGTAACACACACACAGAAGATACTGTTCCCTCTTCACATTCTATATTTCTGTGAGTCTGTGTGTGTGCGTATCATGGTTCTCAAACTTTCTCTGCAAAACAATTGTCCATGATCAACCTGTCTTAATGGGGGGAGGGGGGGTGTTCGTTGACGAACATTTTGTTTAAACTTTTAAACTTCTTTAACAGTCATAATTGCACATGATGGAGCCACTTGTATGCACTGGCAAAAAGACAAAGAAGAACTTAAACTAGATGATAGCTTTGATGTAGGCACTGTAGTATTCTAAACTAAGAGAACATGATACAAATAATAAAGTAAACTAAATGTCTATAACATTTGTGGGTTTCCACAGACAAACCTGAGCATTTATTTAAAACAAAATATTAAAAGGTGGAGATGAAGGGGTCTTCAAGAAAAACTGTACAGTAAATTTACCTTAAAATAATGAAATGTCATTCTGATACCACACCGATTTACAAAGAGGAAAAATGAAGTGTCTGCCACTGCCTGCCACCGTTATTGATCAAGGAAGAGCATTAATGTTTTACTTGTAGTTTGACTAACGGAGCACCATCTCAGCACTAAATGCTATTGAATATTGACGCAGGAAGGAATGCATTTCAATTCTTTCATGGTGTTGCTTTAAAAATAGGAAGAAGAAATTAAGGGAATGGCTGAAGACATTAAGCTGTGGCTGAAACACAACATCTGAGAACTGACCAGGCACCAGACAGAGGTCACAGTAGTCACTGAGGGAAGAAGCCAGACCATAAATCTGTGAGCGACAGCAAGTAATGAGAGGGATCAGTGGGATGCGGGCGACTAGGGAGCTCTGTGTGTGTGTGTGTGTGTGTGTGTGTGTGTGTGTGTGTGTGTGTGTGTGTGTGTGTGTGTGTGTGTGTATGTGTAAGTGTTGAGGGTCTTCCTCTTCCATGATTTAGAGATTGTCGTGGCAGCAAGGTCCCTACAGTCTGCCCTCTGCTCATACCCCCACCACCCCTTTGGCATCTGACTGCAAGCCACCGAAACATAAATATTGATGAAAGAGGCCTTCACAAGCATGCAATGAGATGAAAGGGAAGAAAGAGAATTGGAGACACAGACAGAGGGAGAGAGAAAGAAAAAGAGGCAAAGAAAGAGAGAGAGAACACAGAACACAAGGGGGTGGGGGGACAGACTAAATATTGAAAAGGAGAAAAAACATCTTGGTTCAGGTAAAAGTTATGAATGTGAGTAAAAGAGACACAGACAAAATTAGTATGGATTGGACTTCCCTTCTACACAAGAACTTAAAGTTGATTTTTCAAAGTAATGCCTCACTTTGATGTTCAAAACTGCAGAGGAACTTTCTAACACCAATGCAATATCCCAGTTTTTTTTTTTTTTTATTTTTTTGCAACGACTGTGTGTATGTACAGTAAAATCAACCAAGCATTTTTCTGATTGTTTGCTTGTTTTGTGTGTTTATTTTTTTTTCAAGATGTATGTTCAAAACTTTCTTAGACAAATGAGAGCTTCAAATATCAACACTAAAAAAGAGCGGGATCAGCTTTCGGCTGTTAGCATGAAGGGAAAGTTACTAATTTTGCAGAGGAGTTCAAGTAGACATCCCGGCATTAGAATCTCGGCTAATCAGCTTTTGGATGGGATGGCATGCTCCGATTCCGTGAACAATGTGTAGAACATCCCAACACCGAGGGGAGCAGCTGTAATTTGCTGCAGCGCTTTGATAACTTACAAGTAATGGGTTTATCTCTGAAGACGGTCCGCTATTGATACACATTCCCCTAAATCTGCTTAGTTCCTTCTGACAGAATCTAATAAAGACAGGTCAGGCGATTTTCATATTGCTTTTTTTGCCGTTAATTCTCTGACACTTGTCTAATAGGATTTATATGCGGCTCCTGTTAATTGTGTTGGCGCACACGGCAAGTGTGCTTTAATCCAGCTGCTTATCTTTCACACAGAGCTCTCCCATGTACACACCATGCAACTCCCATACACACACACACATACACACACACACACACCTTCCTCTCACGCACACATCTCATGCATCCACATCTACATGCACAGGTCTTCTGCAGAGAGAGAGATAAGTCCAAAGACAGAAGGTGGGAGTGATGTGAGGGGAGGGTGCATTTGCAATAGGAGAAACACTATCAACAACAAAAAGCAATGCATGCAAAGTATGGCAAGGAAGCTGTTTCTTTCTTCTCTCTCTATTCCTCTCTCTCTCTCTCACTCTCTCTCTTACAAACCAAGGCTGTGTGTTTCATTGACTTGCTATTGTGCTATTGTACAGAGGGAGATCTTTGAAAAGGATCAACATAGATAGTGAATACCCAAGGGGGAAACCTTTTAAAGAAAATTCACAAATCATGACCATCCAGTATTCATTACAAGGCACACTCAGGAAGGAAACTGACAAGAGGAATACATAAACATGCACCTATCTGTTCAGACCAAGGTTCACTGTAACTAAATCCAGCAGAGACCTCTTTCACCAACATACAGTAGCACAGCGTAGAATGACGTTGTACTGTATACACATTGAGTATACAGAACACAAATGCCCATTGAACACTTAATGTAAAAGTATTCCTTACATGATAAAACACAACACATTTCAAGGTAGAGTAGTCCATTCTTCACAATGTTTCTCAAAATGGTCATCACAGTACTGTATTCCTCTGTGTATACCTATTTTGGTGTGTTTTCCTCTGTGTATACCTATTTTGGTGTGTATGTCCACAGCCTTGTTTCTCCTATTTCACACACATGCACACAGGCCTATACATCCACCACACATCCACTGTCTCATACACTAGGAGCTGTAGCTAGAAAGAATGCACTGACTTCATTAATTGGCATCCAACATTGGCTCATTCCAGTCCAGGATGCTTCTCCAATCACGCCCGTAGACTCGTGAGACAACTTCAAACCAGCCACAGCCACTTGTGCAACTCACATTTTCAGCTTACGACTGGCAGCTGATTCATAGCAACGACATGTCTTCACGGGCACCACTACAACAGCCTCTTATTCAGCCTCCCCTACTGTTTCAGAGACGGCAACATATTTACTGTGCTAACTGCTGTGCTCCCCGGAAACATGGAGGATGAAACATTAACATGCTGGCAAACTGTTTACCAGCAAGATAGCAAATGTTTCCCCTGATAAAAGGCGTGATGTATCGGCTACGTGCTCGGAAGAAGTGATACTCAAAAAAAGGACGCATAACTCCTAATGTTTGACTGGTAGCTCGTATCTCTCCAGTCTATTTATCGTTCAAAGTCATTAGGAAGTTTTGTAGCCCTGATTCACTTGTGCTGGAATCTGCAGTTAAAATGAAAACCAATTTAGACGTTAGCACCATCAAGACATAATGCATTTAGGAAAGGGGGGAGTAAGGGGAAAAAAACAGATAAAAAGAGATGTGATTCTTATTATCTAATTAATCCAAGCATTGCCCAAGGTTATTTAATTTGCTGAAAGATCATTAACAAGTCTCCATCCGGCAAATAAAATAATGGGGGATCTTAATTTGCTCCAATTCGGGAGAGCATCGCAATAAACAATGGCTGGCAATATCGGCCTCCTCAAACGGCTCTTTTGTGTGGCTGGTGGAATTAGGCAAACACTAATATTACAGAACTTTTGGGGCGAACTTCATGGCTCCAGCAGCAGCGACAATAATTTAGATATTGTGCCCACATGACGCCCCATAAACAGAGAAGCGAAACATTAAGTTGTCAGACTTAAATGATGGGTATTTAAGTAACTGAGACATGAAGCCAGGAAATGTTTTTGCTCCCTACCCCCCTGTGCATGAACTGATTATCTATTCCAGCCTCCGCCACTAAAAATGACAAACTTTATTTATCAAAATTCACACCAACTCCAAAACTTCAAGTGTTCATGTGATGATCACCCAAAATCAAGACATGCACTTTTTTTTTCATCTCTGAGGCGAGAATAGCTGACCCCCACAGATAAACTAACTTCAGTGAGACCAATCTCATAACCCCTAATAAAGTTTGGTCTCCCCTGGTCCCTATTCTTCCACAGATATAACATTACAACTAATGCATCTAATTAAACATGGAGAATGCAAGACTATACATCACAGTTCTCTAAAAAAAACTAACAAAATAACCAGATACAAGTATTAAAAAGATGCAAGCATTAACTAAAATAAGTAAACAGCCAGGGTCATCTATGGAGTCAGAACTTTTTTACTTGCATAAGCCTTACTCCCAAGTGCATTTCTCACTTCTAAAAAAGCCAGAAGCAGCGGTTCTGACCAGTGTATTAAAATAGTCTCATTTATTGCCTGCATCACTGCAGGGAATATTAAATTCAGTTCCTGATAATGAAGCAAAACCTTCCTTGAATGGCGAATGAAATTCCTCCATGAGCACCACCACCACCAGCCCCACCCCCAACATCTACCATGTCACCCAACTACTTTTTCCTCTAGCCACAGGAGTCCTATTTATCCTCTCGGCCTGTATGCTTCTCAGCATGGTGTGTTCCACATTCCCAAACCTAACCATGTGACTTTATAGAATAACTCAGCAGTCTAATTGGCTCATACACTTCACTTTATAAAAAGTGAAATGCAAAAGCTTTTTGTATATATATATATATATATATATATATATACATATACACCTTTTTATTACATTTTCACCTCCTATACCTTTGTTCTGGATTAGGCCTTCTCACTGAGGAGAGATGTGTGTCAGTGACGTGTCTCGGCATTAATGGTGGCCTTGGTGTTGAAAGGTGGTAAAAAAGCCCCCCCACCCAGGTGGTCAAAAGCAGAGTGCAGACACTTATTCCCAAGCCGTCTTTTGCCATCATAAGGGCTTAGACATAGAGTTCATCTCAACGCCCTACCTCAATCCACAGCCATCTGAAGAATCGGTCAGAGGCTCAGGCTGAGACCTCAGAGAGACCGCCACAGAGCGTCGGTTTTCCTCCCTCACCCCGACTCTGGCCTTAAGCCATGTGAGCGCTGACAATCGACTGCTGCTGGTTTTTTATACCGCTAACGAGACCTGAAACTCATACAGATGGGTTGCATTATCTGCCAATTCACATGCACAACAGCCACGAGTGGCACCGGTTGTAACCATAAAGGGCGAATAATGACTACACAAAGGCGGGAGCATGGGGAAGGATGCCATGCAACAGGGAGGTACTACGCGAAGCTGCATTTACATTGCAAGCTGGATATAATCCACAAGTACTCGAGGCACACCGAAGCATCAGTTTCATCAGTTTGGCTGCATGAAAATTGAAGTCACGACCTTGCCACAGCTAGTATTACGCAGCTGGCTGCCCAAAAAGGCATTAAGCGCAACTACGTGCTACGGGGTATGCACTTTCTGTCTTTATGATGTGTGTATATGCCTTTAGTGAGTGAAAAGACTTGTCTCTCTTGGTATGATAAAATCACTGAGTTTCAGTGAGTGCCTCTTTTTTTATTCCACCCACTCATTTCTCGTCTTATTCTTGTGGCTACTGCCAGAATAAACAAGTGTGGCCATGTAAACACCTAACTAGTGCCACCAAAACACCTGGGAAACCAGGGGTACCACTGGGACAGCCCCACCACCACCACTTCCTACCTCTACCTCCACCAGCCAGCACACAGCCAGCGGACCTGACTGAGAGCCAGGTGTGTGTGTGTGTGTGTGTGTGTGTGTGTGTGTGTGTGTCTGTGTGTCTGTTGGCTTAGGCTCCAGGAAGGGCTCAGTATAAACGTGCCCTTGACGACACTCGCCAGATCCACCACACACACACACACACACACACACATACACAGGCAAAGTGTTTCTGCCATCTTTCAGAGGCCTTGGCAAAAGTCTGTAAAGCAGACATGTGGGAGTAAAACACACATGTTGTTGAGAGCCCCGAGGCCAGCTCAGCCCACATACAGCTCAAAGCAGCGCCCACCCCCCAGCACAACCCAGCTAAGTCGCTCTGTCTATCTCTCTCTTACACACACACACACACACACACACACACAAACTCATTCAGCTCACTCTGTGGTGAAATAGCTCAGTTCAGTTCATGGCACGGCATCTGCTGCCATTATTCATCCAAGTTGCCAGAATGGCAAGAGCACATGGCTTAAAGCAGAGAGTGTGGTGGCTGTGACAATGTCTTGATAACAAAGCTGCTGAAGTTACTTGTAGAGACTTTCATTCCAATGCTAAAAATGCTCTGCAAATGCCAAAGCAGGAACACCGTCTTTTGCTCTTTATTATTGAGAGCTGTAGTAAATTATTGGAGTATTGTAATTATAGGAAGGCTGTGGCACACGGAACACTATCAGTGCGATCGTTCCCATCCTCAGCTCGACATCTGTCCAAATGGTCATACAGTATGTTGACCCCTGACCCTGACCGTGACCTCATCACACAAAATTACCAACGCATTTGCAGGTGAAGTCAGGCCACCTGTACACACCTCTCCTCTTCCTTTTCTCTGGGACTGCTTACCAAACCCATTACCGGCGGAAGCATCTGCTGGCTCGCTCTCTTCTGTCACACAGTAGAGCAGTGCTCCTCTCCGCTCGGCACCATTTACCGACTTCAAGGTGATGGGTAAGAAATGTGTTAGTGCTACAAAGCGCTTGAGCCTCCACCAGAGTGCAGGTAGACGACAGTGGGGGTGGTGTGTGTGTGTGTGTGTGTGTGTGTGTGTGTGTGTGTGACTGAGAGAGAGAGAGAAATAGAAAGAGAGCGTCTGGTGGGAAGGGAAGAGGGGGATAAGAAAGCACAGGGGATGACAGGCGTACTGAGCTGCGCTGCGCCGCGCTGCACACCTCTGAAGTGTCACGAGATCCCCAGCTCTGATGAGCCAACCAGGAGGGCTGAGAGCACATCTGAGGAAAGCAGAGCGGCTTTTAAGTGGAAACATCACGTTACCGCTGTACCACTGAGTTTTATTTATTTATATATATATTTTTTTTTTTTTAACAACATGCTGCTGCACACTGAGTGCACACACACACACACACACACACACACACACACACACACGCACACACACACAAAGAGTGCATAGGAGTGGTGTAGGTTTTAACCAGTTGTGAAGATGTGTGGTGGTAGCAAGTGTGAGACAAAGTAAAGTGAAGTGTGGAGGAGGGAGGGCAGGTGTTCTGGAGTCAGAGACAGACAGGTATGAATTAAGGGCCAGAGCAGAGCACAGTGGAGGAGGAGGAGGAGGAGGAGGAGGAAGGAAGGAAGGGGGGAGGAGGAGGAGGAGGGGAAATATACATAGACCATCTGCCGGCTTGCACCCAGGAAATTAATTACGTGGCATCATCTTAATCACCTGGCACTGATAAAACACCAGGGGTCTCATTTATAAAACTGTACGTAGGAAAGTTACTAAAAGTGTACGTACGGTTAAAAGCCAAAGCTTGCGTACGCCAGAAAATATCCGGACTTATAAAACCATGCGTACGC
>JAVQKI010054610.1:0-11218 GCA_036025975.1 Nematalosa erebi
CACTGGCTCCTATCACTTATAGAGTCATAAATGGTGGGGATTACTATTTGTTATGAGTCTCAGTTGTTGTTGCTGGTTTCAGTTGCTTGTGCGGACCACATGATATTTTCTCTTTGATCCTCACAATTATTTGGAATCCAGTCGCGGGCCGGATTGGACGGTTCGGCGGGCCGGATTCGGCCCGCGGGCCGCCAGTTGATGATCACTGCTCTAGGAAAAAACTGTGGCCTACACATCATGTGCTATGTGTAAGATTTATAACACTTGACAAGGAGGTGAGGGATTTACAATCTGTCGTGTTAGATCTGCAGGGACACTAATATCAAACTATATTGGTAGTGTGTATGTGTGTGTGATATACAGTTTCATAGTGTTTGAAAAAAAGTTCAGTTTGAGCTTTTCACAAAATGAGAAATATACAACATCGATTTAGCTTTTTGGAATTGTAGCATATTTGGACATATTTGTGATCAACCCAGTTGTATTATTTTCTCATCATGGGAAGATGACTCCACCCAGGCATTTGTTTCAGTTGAAACCACCATGTTAACAGAGAAGTTAGTCCTACCCATCATTGTGAAGCAGCTCGTTAAATAGACCTATGACAACATCTTTTAATTTTGTGCCTTTTTACTAGCGGAGTCCAACATCCATAGTCCAACATCCCCATTGGTTATTTTTCCAGAGGTAGACCTCAGGCTACTAAACCCTAAATCCCTTTTTTGAGTATCCTATTGGAGTGTGACAGTTAAGGCCAAAAGAGGTGGCCTGTCCGAAATTATTGCAGGGTCATGGTTGAACATCACACTTCAGAGTTCATAACAGAGGTGACTGCTCAGCACCCCTTTTTGAGAGGTTTGATTCATGTTTCTTTTTTCTTTTTTTTTTTGTTTGTTTGTTTTTGATTCATGTTTCTAATTCAATTCCACAATTATCTCATGCGTCCATTTAAATCGCACCAAAATTTTAAGATTGTTTATCTGGTAGAAACAAAATGGAAATATTATTCCACCAGGCAGTAAATTGTTTAAACCAATCTCTGAGAAGCGAGTCATTAACAGATTCATAATCTGCAACATGTATAAAGCTCAATATTCTATCAGCATAGTTTATGGGGGAAAATGAAACTCTTTTTGAATGACAATTTTGAAATGCATGGCATTTACTACTACCTGCTGAGAGGTGGAATCTAATGTAAACTTGTTAAGCCTGGCTCCTCCACCCTGGAGTGAAAGCTTGCTTCTCATTGGTGCCCAGGATTTCAGGCACTGGAAAAGCAGTAAATAGGCAGGTTGGCCATACTGATTTTGTGCAGTGTTAGATTTACAGTACAAATGATAGACTTACACACAACACTTACCCCTAAAATGCAATCTTGGCTTGCTTTTTCAGTGTATGTCTGACGAAACAGAACATAAATCAGAGGGTGGCTCAGATAGGACTCTAAGTAATGTCGTTCCCTGTCTGATAAATAATAATGGGCTCAGTGTAACGGCCGTGATGAGATGGCAGCAAGAGCCACAGAGCTTAGGAGGGGTTTAATTTATATTGGACAAATATGTCTTTCACCTCGTTGATCATGATAGGAGGAAAGATGCCAAATGGGTTGGAAACAGGTGGCAGGGAGTGGGGGCTGTGAGAGGATGAAAGATAACCCCGCGGCATGCTGCCTACTGAAATCAACACAGCATAAGGTTGGGCCAGAGGAAAGGAAGGGCACAGAGAAGCTAATAAGCTAGTGTTACAAATGTCCGAGTAGTCAGGAGGATAAACAAGAATGGAACTCCCAGTGGCAGAATACAAATTTTAAAATATGCTTAATTCAGATGACGACAAACTGTTTTGGGCCAATATTAAGACGTATTAACAGATAGCACAAGATAAGTATAGACAGATAGATACCACACCATATATCTGTCATATTATTCGCACTAAATTGGCATAAAAATAGCCTACACAAAGTGACATAAGGGGCTATGCCTCTTACTTGAGGTTCACTCAAATTGTGTTTTCTTCGATGGATTAGTTGAGTCTGTGACATCACAGAGAACATCGATGCGCGCTTCCTCTGTCTTAGGGTTTTGTGCGTGAGCATCTGATTTTTACAAGACTTAGCCGATAGTATTTATCCATTGACTTCGTGTGTCAGAAATTGTCAAATAAAACATTGTGTAAAAGGTAAGAATGATAATCCCCTTTTTTAGTCCAAGAAAGGTCGTTATTGAGGGGTGGTTAACGTTAGTCTAGACATGCCCTTGCTTAACAACATTGAAAATGGCCGTGCATGGCATGCAATATTAGGCTAAAGTTAGCTATCTAGATAGCTTGGATTTAACATCTTTGTAATTGAAAGATTTACCCTATCTCGAGAGAGAATCTAATGGTGAGCTTAAGCTGCATTTCGTGTCAAGTCTTCTGATGACCAACACAGTGTTATGTTGTCGTCTGACACATCCATTCCATCCTCACGTCTTTCATGTAACGTTGAGCCAACTTGCTTAAGGTTAACGTTAGCGTTAAAACCTCTGTTGTCAGTCAGCAGTGAAGAGGTAACAATATGATCGTCATGGGATACGACAATGTGCCTTGCAAAGAAAAGCTAGCTCAGTTTGTTTGGAGATAGAATGAGGCACCATGTGTGACGGTAATTCCACCTCAATAACTGATTATGGGAAGAAAAAGAAACATAGATGCTGCATTATGCCGATTACTGAGTGGTCTTGTTTTGCTCTGCCTTCTTCAGGTTCGCGGTGCAGACACACTCGCATTCTCAACTAGTTGGCTCTCCCCTCTCCCGTGGATTGTTGAACAGCCCGCTTCTCTTCGCTCCCAGCGGAGCCGCTGTGCTCCAGCTGGCACGGTTAGAGGCTCAACTAGCCCTCAATCAGCTCAGTGCCCTCAGCATCAACAACCATCACAGCACTAACCCTGTGGCCCTGCTTGGCCTGCTGCGGGCGGCAGCCGCCTCCACCTCGGCCAGTTCACCTGCTGTCTCCATGTATCGGGCCCAGGGGGGTGACTTCCCTCGGCCGAGGCACCTGATGCCAGTGGCTGTCAACCAGGAGAGTCACACCATCTCCCAGGAGTACCCGCGCTCAGCATTTCCGCCCACTGTCCCTGAAGAGCTGGATATGTCCAAGTACCAGAGGATTAATAGTGGGTTCAGACAAGATGCCACGGCTGTGCAAGGCATGTGTTTCCCTTCTAGGTCCCCTCATGACCTGGGGAAGCCAGGTGGTGGAGAGTGGGAGGCCCAGTACAAAGCCCCCATCTCCCAGCATGCTTCCTCTACGGTGATGACCCGCTCAGAGTCCTCCTGGAACTCGTCCCGTTCAGTGGGGGATAAGTGTCCGTCTGACTCTGTGGGCAGTTTGCTCGCCAGCTTTGGCCTGTCAAGTGAGGACCTGGAGGTTCTGAGCCGCTATCCTGACAGCCAGCTCACCCCCGAGACCCTGCCCCTTATACTGCAGGACATCAAGGGCCTCAAGGCAAGCAGGGGTGCAACCGTGTCCCCTCCTCATTCTCAGCTTCCCTTGCTTCCCCCAGACTCAACTCCAACTAGTGCCGTTCATGCGTCCAGCTATCTGAGCATGGCTACCCAGGTTCCCGGGAAGGTCATTGAGTATGGCCATGCCAGCCAGGAAAGCTTCAAACGTGTGCCTTTGCCACCCTCTCCCTCCAAGCACAAGGCAGAGCCGACTGTCAGCTCACCAGAGGCAAGGAAATATCTGGAACGCCACAGGAGGTCCAGTCCCAGTTTACGGTTGCACAGACGAACCTCTCGCAGCCCACCTACCGCGAAGGTTCCCACCCCCACTTTGGTGAACGACTACCTGGCAGCACAGCCCAGGGTTTATCCACACACATGCTCTATGTGTGTGGTGAAGTGTGAGGATGTCAAGGTGAGGGATAAATACATTATTTTAAAGTCTAAATACATTATTCAAAAGACGATGATTCTTACTGATATCTTACTGTTGAACTTAATTTTTCTCCTCATATTCCAACAACAAATAGGCCTAAGAATTTAAATCAATAGGTGACAAATGTGGTGAGTGGTTGAGTGATTGAGATGAGTGAGTGAGTGAGTGAGTGAGTGAGTGAGTTAAGTGGAGTGGGCTGAGTGAGAGAGTGAGTTAAGTGGAGTGGAGTGGGCTGAGTGAGTGAGTGAGTGAGTGGAGTGGAGTGGGCTGAGACATTGAGTGAGAGAGTCAGTGAAATGGAGTGGACTGAGAGAGAGAGTGAGTGAGTCAGCGCATTCGCATGCACTAAGAGAAAATCGAATTATTGCCGTGTCCGACTAAAATCAAAAACTTTTGAAATACATGAAATCGAAAAGACTGTATCCAAACCGAACTGGACTACTCATAGAGCAGTTAACACACCTGAAAAGTCAAATTGAAGGTTGAATTACTTGTGCGTGTATATTGCTGTCAGACTGAAGTTGGACTGGGGGTGCCCTGCGTGCCTTGATATCTGCCTTCTACACCCTCTTCCGATGTAGTGACTATATTTTATTGGGATTAATAACATTGTTACAGGTATGGGTTATTGGGATTAACATTGTTACAGGTATTGTGAATTACGGCAGGCTCTAGGTAACAGGAGACAATGTGGCCGTGAGTAGGCTAGACAAAATTAAAGTTGTTTGGTTAGGCTAGCCTGTTATTCCAATATTTCCTTGAAGCTTTTTTTGAGATCATTGTCATCCTGATACAATGTTGTATGTTTGTTGGTCAAGACCATGTTCATACAGCAACCAAAGAAAGAAGAGCAGGGATGCAGTCACAAGGTGCTGGCTTGGAAAAACGGAAGTAATAGCAAACTAGGACAAAGGACTCTGGTTCGATTAAGACGTAAATCGGACTGCTCTTTTAGTCCGGCTAACAAGTGCATGCAAACGAGTGGAGTGGAGTGAAGTGAAGTGGAGTGGAGTAACAGAAACTTTCAAGCTTCCGTCACTGTGTTAAATGCAAACCTTCCTGTTGTCTGCTGTCTCCTAGGATTGGCACAACCACGTGAACACGGTGGTCCACACAGCAGGGTGCAAAGACCTGAGGAATCGGTAAGAACAGATGAGATACTTGATGCAGTTTTCATTTTTAGTGTACTCACAGGAGAGCCTCAGACAGCTGCCTGTTAATTGCCACAGCTATATATTTTAGTGTTGACAGGCCTAATTGATCTGAAGTGATCTAAGCCTAATATATGCCTCTCCCTTTCAGGTATCCTGACTGGAAACCCCCCGGCTCCAGTCCTTGGTCTAGGTGAGTGAGTTATGCACTGCCTTGGATGCACCTTGGACATGTCAGAGGTGCACTAGGCTCATATGTGTTACTAGGCAGCAGGCCAGGCTGCACTTGAAGGATACTACACATATCTACACATACTGTAGATACTGTACAGGTGTCTGGTGTTGCCAGTCCCATGGACTGTAGTGGAAGCAGGAATGGACACTTCTAGAACGTTCCACCTTTGAATCCTTCTGTGCTCTCTCTTATGCAAAAAAAAAAAAAAAAACAGAGATCGCTCGCCTTCCCAGGATGGTTGGTCTGGCCATCATGACAACCGCTCAACCTCCCGCTCGGCCTCGCGCTCCCAGTCTTCCTGCTCTTCGCCTGGCCGCTCCCCCCCACGCCACGTCCATGTTCACAGCGGAGGCCCCGCGTCCAGGAGCCAGCGTTGGAGATCTCCTCAGCGGCATTCCTCGTACAGGCACACCCACTCCCCTCCCTCCCACCGCATGCCCCACCACGCTCCCCCTCACCACGGTCGCCACGGCTCCCCTCACGGACGACAGACCCACCCACGCCACAACTCCAGTCACATTCCAACAGGTAGGAGCTCAGCATGGATACAAGGTGCTGTGTTGAGATTAGATCCTTCTGTGTAAAAACCTACAGATGGTGTGTTTTGAGCTGATTCTTGCGGCCAGATTGTGTAAAATAAAACATTTCAATTGACTGTAAATAATAATGTTATTTCAAAATTAAATAAATCAAATCTAATCAAACAGCTTTTATAAGATTACAGATTACATAAAGTCAGTGGATTGGGATATACACTGAATGGAATTAATGCTTGTACTATAACACAAACTTCCACAGGTGGAGTGTCAGCAAGGCATCACCCTCATGATCGCTCCAGGGCCCCCCATGACGTGACTCACAAGCGCTCAGCAGGGCACCCCTCATCCTCCTCCCCATCCTCCTCACGCTCTTCCTCATCCTCCAGGACCAGCAAGAGGAGGTCGTCCACCTCTCCTGGAGGTGACAAGGCCATAGCGCCTGAGAAACAAGGAGCCTCTACCACTGGATCCTCTTCCATGAAAGGCAGGTCGTCCCTGGGCAGGTCACCTGCATCCACTTCAGCATCAGCATCAGCATGCACCTCTAAGACATCCACCTCCAAATCCTCTTCCGCCAAAACAACCCATTTTCCCTCCTCTTCGCCTGTGACTCATGCATCTAAGGCTGACCCAAACGCTGCGTCTACAGATGGCAAAGCAGTCGCAGCACCAGTGGAGAGCAAAAATGCTGACACTGCTAACAGACAGACAGGTAACATCCAGCTTTTGTAGGGAAACAAGGAAGTGATATCAGAACAGATCTACAAACGCAAATAAGAGTGTCGTCTAGACATTGGGCAGTTCTCTAATCTTTCACTGGAAAAGTTTGAGATTTTTGAGGACTGATTGCTCCTTCTGTTGGCTTCATTTTATAGAGACGACAGAGAAGGTGAAATGGGCAACAGATGAGGTGAGAAACTAAAGTAGACACCACCAAGTTTAGACCGGATTACCAGTTAAAGGAGATCTCCAGTGGGAATCAGTTGTTAGTCCTGTTGTTTGAGGTCAAGTGCTGTTGGTAGGAAAAAGAAAATTTTACACAACATAGACCGAATAGTATACCAGCAGCTATCGCTAATTAAATGGAACACAGGAACATTTAACTGAAAGTGAGTTTCTGTGCCCCATTTCGTTAGTGTTAGCTGCCAATTCGCTTGTGTTCAGTTCTTGGTTCTTATTCCTACCAACAGCTCTTGGTGACCTCTAACAATGAGGCTATGGATTGATTCACATGGATTTTTCCTTTACTACAGAAACTCACTGCACTCAGTACTGATACCCCACTGCGCTCAGTACTGATACCCCACTGCACTCAGTACTGATACCTCACCGCACTCAGTACTGATACCCCACTGCACTCAGTACTGATACCCCACTGCACTCAGGACTGATACCTCACCGCACTCAGTACTGATACCCCACCGCACTCTGTACTGATACCCCACCGCACTCTGTACTGATACCCCACCGCACTCAGTACTGATACCCCACCGCACTCAGTACTGATACCCCACCGCACTCTGTACTGATACTCCACTGCACTCTGTACTGATACCCCACTGCACTCAGCACTGGTATCTCACTGCACTCAGTACTGATACCCCACTGCACTCTGTACTGATACCCCACTGCACTCAGCACTGGTATCTCACTGCACTTTACAGATACGGTATGCGGTATGTAATTTTTATGATGCCTTTCTTGTTCTGCAGAGGGGTATTGTCCTGATTTCTGGGCTTCCTGAGAGTGGTTCCATTGAGACTGACCTTGTGAACCTGGCTGCCCCTTATGGAGCACCAGCAGAGGTCATCCTCGCTCCTGCAGAGGGCAAGGTACTGGCAGCCTGCATTAATACAAACCTGCTTGGCTGATTCATTCCAGTTTAAAGTATTAGTTTAGAGTTAAGGGTTCAGGGTTAAGGTGGGCCATTTGGATCCTGCCATATGATGCAAATGAGCAAAGTAGTCCTAGTTTGTGATACAAGGATGTAAGGAAAGTTAATCGTTTATTGAACACTTGAGAGATGGCAACAGTATCGACAGTCTCGTAATCTTGGCAGTAGTCGTGTGGTCTGAAGTTGGTCTTAATAGATTAGTAGCTGCATGTACTCCACAGTGATTTCCTTGGACATTATTATTTCTGACTATTCAGGCACATCGAAACAATCAAAGGAGGGTGCCTTAATCTACAAAGATTATTGTTTTTCCTTGCCGGCACCTCAGAGTGAGAGTGCATCCTACTCAGTGTCTTACAGCTTTCCTCTCACCCAGCCCTCCTACTCACAGGTGTGCATGTGTATCCCTAGGCCGTGATGGTGTTACCTGACCGGACCTCAGCCCAGGAGATGGTTAACACACCCAACGCCTGCATCCGTGACTGTCAGCTCAGCATGGAGCAGCTACCAGTGTCTGCAGACCTCAGTAGACCGGTGAGACACCTGCTTGTGTAATGAAATAATGCTAAACAGTGGCTCATAAAGGAATGGCATGCGGTAACACTACATAATATTATGGTCATCTTGTCCAGAGCTTGTTCAGAGAATACATGTGTCATTGTGAGGGGTTTGTTGTTGTTGTTAAACAAATATGTGCTCATTTTACAGAAAAGTGACCTAATTTTCCTAAATGACAGGGAAATGTTCAGACATTGATGATCTAGTCAAATGAGTGCACATTCTGTTACACAGAAAAAGTTTGGCAGTGACTACGATTATGACTAACTTGTTTCTGTCACAGGTAACTCTATTCCACGCAATTATGGGGCCTGACAAACCTTGTGTAAGTCCATGCTTGTTTTTGCTGCGGCACATCATTTTTTCTCTTAGTGGTTTGTGTTTTAGTCCAAAAGAACCAGTTACTGCCTATACAAAACTACAGTTTTAATAGATTAAATTTTTTTTAAAACCTATTTAGTCCCATGCCAATCCTTATTGGTGTGTCAATGGTGTTAAAATATGGTGTTGAATGTTTGGTGAGGTGAAAGTTAACGTGACACTGACTGCCTGCTCTGTTACTGCAACCTGGCTAGGGAGCGCTGACTGCTTGGAACAGGCTGCTGGTTGTTAATAATGTCCCTGACACACCAAATGGAGTCCGAGAGGTGCAGCAACTCATTCAGCGGTTTGGCAACGTCAACAGAAGTCTGGTACTCAGCCACAACAAGGTGAAATACTGTGTGTGTTTGTGTGTGTGTGTGTGTTTGTCTCTGTGTGTGAGTTTGTGTGCGTGGGTGTGTATGTGTATCCAGACCTCAGAGTGCTCTAAAATGTGCCACATCTTATGAAATATGTCTTCAGTTACTGTGAGCTTTGGTGTGTCCTAGTTGTGTCACAACCGCCAAAGTTTATCCTGACCTTTTAACCTCCTGTTAAGCCATAACCTTTGAAACCCCCTGCAGATAATCTTTGAAATGGAAACCGCTGCCATTGCACAGACTGTCTACAAGCGCTTCCAGAAGTTTCCATGCATTGTGCAAAACAACCCCTTGTCATTCTCCATGAAGCCAGATGTCATGGTGGTATGTGTGGCTTTCGCATCCTAACATGCCTTACTGAGGATAATCAAATGTCCTAATACATATTTCCATAGTACCAAGAGTAGCGGTAAATGTTGCGTTTCACCTTTTCTAGGTCAAGAAAACTGAGGACACTAAAAGGTACTTTACTGATATTTATCTATCAAAAATATGTTTCATTTTTCTTCATGAACAAGATCCACCAATGTCAAATAGCTCAGTTGTTATTGTCATGCATATTTATGTATTTATTTATTTATTTTTAGCAACGATCCATCAACCTCTGCGCCTGAATCATCTGATTGCAAAGCATCAGATACGGCAGCTTCATCTGACATCTCACCGGCTCTTTCTGGAGGTCAGGAAGTCTTGTCCAACGATACCTCAGTGACTGACCAGACGGACAGCGCCACCTTGGGTCCGGAGGCAGAGAAACAGCCAGCCTCGTGCCCAGCTGGAGAGGATGCCTCAGCGTCTCAGGCACCTATGGCAGTGGTGGTGAACGGTGCTGAGGAGATTACGGCCTCTCCTACTGTGGAGGCACCTGAGAAGATTACGACCAAGGGAGATGAGGCCACTGGCACTGCGGAGGCACCTGACACGACCCTTGACCTGCCCAAGTTCACGCCAGCGCTCCTTCAGGCACTGCTGCAAGAGTGCAAGTCCAGGTCATCGCAGAGGGCTTCCTCAGAGTCCAAGGGAGATGAGAAGGAGGCAGCCCCAAGCCAACGCTCTTCTGCCTCACCTGAGAAACCTACATCCACAGATGTAGACACTAAGCAGGGGCAGGATCGAGAGATGGTATGTGAAAATAGGTTTGATGGATCTGCACAGACAGCTTTTATCCTTTGGCTACATTACACTTTTCCTTTTTTTGATATTGCAGCCTTCCCTGTTTTTGTTATGACTTTAGACACCCTGGAAGCATTACAAAGCTGTTTTTGTCACATAGAGCCCTAGCCTTTTAGGCTCCAAAAACCTGCCCTCTTTGGGATTCAAAAGCCTTACACCAACCTTTCTTGTACCCAGCCCTAGACCTATGGACCCTAAACCTGTTCACAGTAGAGCAACTGCTTGTCTGTATTGGCAGACTGGTGGACACTGTGACATAGTGGTTGAGTGTAAACCCCATTAATAATCAACCATCTTATCTCTCTCTCTTTATTTTGTGTCCTTGCGAATTAGGAAGGCGATATAGAGGAGGATGTCTCCTTTGAGATGGATGACTTTGTGACGGTAGATGAAGTTGGGGACTTTGCAGAAGAAGGCAGCCAACCACATGAGGAGACGGACGCTGGGACAACAGAGGGCCTCTTGGCCAGCTCACCCAACACAGCAGCCCAATCAGAGGACACCACAGCCCCTCAGGAGGAAGTGGAAGGGGAGAGGGGGGAGAGCAGAGTGCCTTGTGCAGGAGTCTATGAGAACAGGATAGAGGAAAATGTAGAGGACCATACACAGGTTATTAGTATTTTCTTTTTTTAGTTTTCTTAACATAAAATGTCTAGTTTGTTATTTGCTTTCTTTTATCTCACCTTCCATGTCTTTATGATTTGTAGAACGTGGAGAGTGAGAGCTGTACTCGCCGTGCTGATGTGGGTAGCCCAGACAACCAGAGGAAGGAAGAGGATGAGGTCATCACACAAGCTCCCATAACTAAGAAAGGTGCTTATGTGCACTATTACGTATGGATGTCATGACAATCGATACCACCAATACTATAAAATACTCAAATCTGAGTTACCTTCCAACCCAAATTTACAGTTTCTGTTTCTGTGTCTTGGGTAAATACTGCAGTTGAAGAAAATGTGTTTCACTGTTTGAAAGCTGCATTCATGTTTTGGTTCTTTTTTGGTC
>JAVQKI010054618.1:0-10475 GCA_036025975.1 Nematalosa erebi
CTGTATAGAAATTACAAAAACTCAATGACACTTAATGACAATAATCATAAACATTAACAAAGTTTCATTAATGTTCATAACATGCATCATGTCATGTTAATGACAGGCTCGTGTCATTCTTTAGCAGACACCTTCAAATAAAGTGTTGCCCATCAGTAAAATTTTTTGCACTAGTCACAGATTGCATTTGCAAATATTATTTATATGGTGTATTACCTTAAACTATTATAGGCTCTATGCAAATCAAAACTAATATTGACTGCACAATTGGATACTGTAGCATGTCACTACACTATCTCCACATATGCATACACAGTCATATGGTAATCCCCTGTACAAATCCTGGCTGACAGACCATCACTTCACAGTTATGCCTACATTATTCTCTGCCTGTCTAAAAGGGTCAAGGCTACCAAGCTGTCTATATATGGTCACTGGTTTCTACATCACGTAAGAACCAAAAGTTGGTATTGTGGCCAAAAGAACTATATCAGGCTTTTTCTATTTTCTTTGTTTGTTCATTACATCAGGTTTCTTTGAGAGAGTGTGTGTGTGTGTGTGTGTGTGTGTGTGTGGGTCCATCCCTTACCTGAGCGGCAGATGTCGTGGAAAATGCGCAACAGCAGTGTTTTGGTGATGCGTCCGGTACGACGCACAGAGCTGTCAAGCTTGGCCAGTGCCCAGTCAAACTGCTGAGCCTGTTTGGAACGCAGACCCATGCTGCCCTCCTCCTTACCCTGCTGCTCAGGGGCCGCAGCATACTGCCTTACAGCTGCCGCAGAGGGCTGCAACAACCTGCAGGAGGATCAGAATTAGAATCAGGAATCAGAATTGGAACTGATATCAGAATAGCATCTCTCTAGCAATTAGGCCCACAGGCCTACAGTGCTCAGAACATTACAAACAGCCAATTATGCACAGTGTAATGCATATTCAGACACCCTCTGCTTATATGGTAGTAATAGCTATAAAAGATATAGACATATAAGACATAAGGAATACAAGTGGCACATGTATGAGGTATAACTGGCAAGTCAGGTCAGGAAAAAAGCTGTTACTATGCATTTTCCAGATGCCTAGAAAAGGCTGCACTTTTACTGGGCTTTCTATAACTTATATTTAATTGTGTTAGATTATTTTTCTATGATGCCCAGTGGAAATACTACGGTGCCCAGTGGAAAGGAAGTCTGAAACTAATGCTTTGAGGAACCCTGGGTGCAAGATGGAAGCAACAAACTATTTACACAAAGAGGGGGTGGGTTTGGGTATGTCCGTGAATACTTGTACTGTTTGCCATAAACCGCCATAAATCCATTAGCTCATCAGTTAATTTGTAAGCTGCAGACAGTTGAGAGGGATCTGTATGTCAGAGGCTTGAGACTGGAGTTTCTAATAGTGACCTTCACCTCTGATCTCAGTATCCCCAAGAAAAAAAACATCAAGGACTGCATCAAATTTTATATCCAGACTGTTACTGCATTGCATAATTGGTGAGCGTTCCATAAAGGGATTTAACATGAGTGTATTACTATGAAAGCAACAATCTATTTGCCATTTTCATCACGATACAAGGGCATCACATTTTCATCTGGAAAACTGACGAATGGGCTAACGATGCCTTTAAAATGTTATCAAATCAGCCGACGCATTCTATAAATTCGTACTTATTACTTAGAATTTGGAACGGCATGCAACACGTTTTAATGTGAAAGGCATTGTAAATATAACGCATTGTAAAAATAATTTATGTTACACAAAACTGACATTACCTAATATCAGCTAATAGCTAGCAGGCTAGCTACTGCGTGATGTAACTGCAATTGCACTTGCAAGCCCGATAACAGGCCCTGGTAACACAATTTTACTGTTTAAACAAGACTGATCTCTGGAACCGAGAAGTTTGTAACGTGATGAATAAAACCCCCCATGATGTGCCATGAGTGTGTATACCGGTGTCATTGTGACTGTCACCTCAATGACAACTACACAACCGCTTTTCAGGCATGGGTAGCATCACGCCGGCTATGGGTACCTGTTTACAGTGATAGAACTGGGGACCCCTTGTCTTGTGCAAAGTCCAATTCTTCGGCCACCGATTACCCCGCTGTACAGTCTGCTAAGCGGTGCTCCATGGTTTGTCACCCCTACAGCCTGGAGCAAGGAAGAGGGAGAAAACTTTAACACTCGCGCTGATCTCAAGAGCGCTGCCATGTTTAACCTGAAGCGTGAGGAAGGACGTCTACGTCACGTGACAGGTCATAGGACGCTGGGAAAGACCATAGTCACTCATGGGGGTAACCTCCTAAGAAGTGGTCCCGTCCATTGGAGAAATTAGTTTATTATAGGCATACATTTGCAACTGATTGTCAGAAATGTCGGAAATTTCAGTGATGCGGCAAAGCATATTACTTCCATAAATTATTGTCGCTGTTGTTGAATCTGTACCTAAATGCAGAATAACTTATGTTGGTAGCTTAAAAGTTTGGTTTGGGAACTTGGTGCATGCCTCTTCCAGAAAGTTTCGCAGTCGTCCTAACTGCAGCTTAGCCAGGGAGTACGAAAGTATCCAATTAAAATGGCTTTGATTAAGTATTAACCGTAGGCTATTAATTATTTGTTTTGCTCATGTGGCGTTTGAACAATGACAACTTAACCGAACCTTTATCAACTAAAAATAGCCTATATGACAACACTCGTTTTCGGACAATAGCAATAGGCTAATCAAATTTAGCAACCAACCGGACCTGCTCAAAATAAATATCGACACCTGACCGGAATAAAAAGTTTACTAACAGCCCATTCAAACAGCCATTAACACTGTAAGTCCACTTTCATGAGTTGGAGTTTAAGTTGAGAGAAAACTGACCACTAGACTATTGGTTGGTAGGCTAATACTTTGATAGTCAGCAAATGGAGCAATAGACGAAGCAACAACAGAAAGGTATTCCTACAAAATTGCCTCTACCATTGCAAAATTGGTCTGCCGAGCCTATGCCAGACAATTATGCTTTAAATATAATGTACACACCTCAATACAATTAACTGTCCTTAACTGACAGTGTAACTGAAATAATTTGACAGACTGTACCTGTTATTTTATAAGACTATGAGACTGACTGAATGGTGGAATTTTGTTGCGTGCAATGCCAAAAGCAGGTATGGACAAAAGTGAAAGTGGAGTTCTGTGAGCGTGCGTGCACCTATATACTGGTGGGATTTCCCGTTAGGTACTTACTGTAAACCAGTGTAGGACTCTGGATTGTGGTGTGAATGTATATATGTATGACTTAAGTATGACCAAAATTTTAAAACCCACACTTTGCATGCACATTACCACCAATGGCCAAGCTCAAGCATTTTATTAAAATGTTTCTTGTAGCATGTGCGCATCTGCTTACATGTTTAAGCATTTTATTTGTTGGGTCTTTTTCCCTTTGACAATTTTCTGCTGAACCCAATAGTTTGAAAGGCATTCAATTAAGATTGAACGTGCCTCACTGACAACTTTTATTTTAAAGTTATTCAAAACATAGCATTTAGTTTGAAGGTGTTTAGGCTTAGTTGCTGATCAATTTTTTTAAACTATGAACTTGCTTGAAACACAGGTCTTTAAAGTAGGCTATAGGCACATGGGCAGTCATCTACAGTAGTTTTCTAGTGTGGGGACTGATGAGCCCAACCTTGTCGGTCACAAGCTGAGTGCTCAGCTCATGTTTACTTATAAAGGCCAAATCAGGATGCTATAAATCTGAATGAGTTTAGGTAATGCACATCTAACAACAAAATCCACCAGAATGCAAGAAATCACATCTAATGAATCCCCCCAGCCCCCCATCTCCTGTTATGGTCCATTTCCAA
This sequence comes from Nematalosa erebi, assembly GCA_036025975.1. NCBI lineage: Eukaryota > Metazoa > Chordata > Actinopteri > Clupeiformes > Clupeidae > Nematalosa > Nematalosa erebi. The sequence goes on from JAVQKI010054618.1 coordinate 3,859, forward strand.
CAGGATGACCCTGAAAACACCAGAATGCAGGAGAACAACTTCCACTTTGTTTGGCCCTTGTCTCCCTGTTGTCCAATCTGACAAGTGCCTTGCAGCTTGTTCTTGCAGAGGTGCTGGGCACTGTCACACACACACACACACACACACACACACACACACACATACAGGAGTTTTGCCAATGCCTTTTACCACCCAGCATGGATGGCATGTGAAAGGTGACAGTGAGTGGGCACTGCCTGCTGGTGGCCACATCCTCTCCTGTATCTGTCTTTGCCCTCTCCCAAACTGTCCTTCACAAGGGGCCATGCAGCCCACACAAGGCTTTGTATATGGAAAAAAGGGGTTATTATATGTGTGTGTGTGTGTTTGAGACTAGGTGTGTGTGTGTGTGTGTGTGTGTGTGTGTGTGCAAGCACACGTGTGTATTCAGGTTGAGAGTATGATGATGTAGGGATGATGGTAATGTGAGAATAAGTGAGAGGGGGTCTATCTGCATTGCAAACCAGTCTACTTACTGTAACAGAAGACTGCCTCTTTTCCCCTGTTATTATGAGCTAGAGATGTTTAGGTTATGCACTGTGTCTCACGGTGTCTCATGTGACTGCTTTTGAAATTGTTGAAAAGTTTTTCTCAGAAATCGCGATTATTACATTGTCAGTCAACATAAAACAAAAATGATCATCGCTGGTTCCTATTCGTTCTTTTGCAAAAACATCCACTTGTATTGGTGAGAATTTCTATTGTGTGTTGTTGTCTTTTTTGGGGGGGAGCTCTGTAGGTAAAAAAAAAAAAACGCAGGCTTGCCTGGTGTGCCTCTAAGATGATGTCCATAAAAGTGACTGTAAAGTAGCAACCTGTCCTGCATGCTGATTATTCTTCTGTAATTTTATTACACAATGTTGTGGCTGATGTTGAAACAAATTACGGTTATTTCACAAGTATTTTATAACAGTTGCTGTGAAACAGTGATAGGTTGTTGAGATTACCAGCATTGTTGAATTGCAGTTGTGACTCAGTTGCTAAAAACCTAACAAACAACGACAAAGGAGATCTAAAGACATGAAACAAAGCATCTAAGGACACAGATAATGTGTTTTTGTAAATTTGTTCTCAAAATGTACTCAATATTGTTGTGATGTTTTAGCTTTTAATTATACTGTTGCACTGTTGACATGTTTACATCTTAGTTTGTGTTTTCCAGACGTTATGAAGCTCATCATCCTAGAGGGAACAGGTGTGAATTTAGGTGTCCAAGCAAAACATGCAGATCTGTCAAACCTTTATGTATGATGAATGAACTTCATTCATGTTGAATTGAAAATTACAGGATAACACATTAGGAGACCACTACACCACACCATCCCCTGGCCTAAACCAATCTCTGTGACAGGTGTGTGTGTGAATGTGTTCCTCTGTGTGTGTGTGTCTGTGTATGCATGTATGTGTGTATGTGATTCTAAATGGTTACTGTTGTGACTGTCTTTCATAATTCAGTTCATAGAAGTGTCACATACTGCCATGAATAAAACAAAGTGGGTATTTTTTTGCTTGTTTTCAGAATAAGACCGTGTGAAAGGTTACTGTGCAATGAGTCAACTGAATTTTATGATCTCTTTGGACTGTCGACAAAAATATTGCTAAATGCTGTACTAACAACAAGCGTCTTCATAACACTAAAGCACACAAAATCACACATCAAAGCTGCAATGTTGAATTTAGCCACTGACATTACTCAAACAGAGAGCTGTTCATCACTAGTGATGTACGACGCCACCACTGAACTGTGGGTTCAGTACAGTACAGGATGGCACTGCGGCGCAGCTAAATTCTCACCCAGCCGTGGCAGCGGCAGGCAGCCACACGAGCTAAAAGCAGTGGGCCAGTGGAGATCTCCACAGCTGAATTATGGAGGAGGTCCGCGGAAGGTGCCATGCATTAGACTCAAACACACACACACACACACATAGACACACAAACAGACATACGTGCACATTTACCACATACAGAGAAATACACACACAACATACATGTGCACTCAGACACACTTACACACTCACTCTTTCCTTGTCTTTCTTCTCTTTTTTCTGTCATTCATTCTCTGCTCCCTCCTTCATTTTTTGCTGAATGAACATGGAGGGAAAGGGCCTGTTCTATTTTCCCCGGGCATGAATGCATTTGTGTAAGTGCTCAATAATTAATGGGCAATTGTCAATAATTCATCCAATATTTTCACTTCTTCACTAAAAGATTTCTTTCAGCTAGTAGTTGGTGTGTTTATGGTTTTTATTCCTTCTGTAAAGGTCCCCTTTCCTCTGTCATTGAAAACCTTGACCTCCCTACTGTAGGCTATAACACTCTTTTACACACAAACATACCCAATAGACCTCACTATAGGACTATAATGTGTATAGTGCATCCGTGTGTGTGTGTGTGTGTGTGTGTGTGTGTGTGTGTGTGTGTGTGTGAGAGAAAGAGAGTGAGAAAGAGAGAGAGAGAAAGTGTGCTGAAACACAGGTACATGGAGCTCAACCATCTAAGTCATCTAAAGTGTGTGTTGTGAATTTGCCATCCAGGTGAGGCCACCTACTCACACTGTCTGGTTGGTTATATCTGGAAGCTTCTATCACTCTTCTCATGGCATTTGAAGTGGCAGGTTGCTCGAGAGACTAACACATACGCACACACACACACACTGAGACAATCACACAAGTACACATACTCTAAACTGTTCTCTTTTTATCTGTCTCTCACTCTGACACATAAACTCTCTCTCTCTCTCTCTCTCTCTCTCTCTCTATTTGCAACAGGGCTGGCAATTTTTGAGACTTCTTTTTTTTTTTTGCCGCACATGCAGCCACACAAGGTGGGAGTGGGGGTGGGTGGGAATTGTTTTTTAATTAGATGTTCTCACCATTTCTGTGTATTCTGGTGTTTTTTTTTTTGGGTCATCCTGCTAGAAATGGAGAATACAGTACAAGGAGATGGGAGGCTGGGGATCTTCCCCTAAAAAAAAACTTTGATTCAGTAAATGTGATTTCCTGTATTCTGGTGGATTATGGGGTGGTCTGATGGAAAAGTGCAATACCTAAATTCATTCAGATTCATTCATGGCTTATGCGTCAAGACTTGCTTCGCCTTCACAAGAAAACATGAGCTGAGCACTCAACTTGTGACCTACGAGTTTGGGCTCATCCGTCCCCACACTAGAAAACTTCTGTAGATATGGCTGCCTATATGCCTGTATAGCCTGTAGACCTGTGCTTTGGGCAAGCTCATGGTTGAAAATATTTGATCAACAGCTAAGCCTAAACACCTTTAAACTAAATGTTATGTTTTGAATAACTTGCAAAAATGAAAGAGTAGTCAGTGACGAATGTGCATGTGCTACAAGAAACATTTTAATGAAATCCTTGGGCTTGGCCATTGATGGGAGTGCAAAGTGTGCTTTAAAATTTTGGACATACTCATGTTCTCTACCTGTCCTGCTCTCTTTAAAACCCCATGTTTCCTCTCCTGTCTCCTTAGGATATGCCTGTTGTTCTCTTTTTTTATTGTTTTTTAACATTCTAAGTCAATATTAATAGCCTAAGTTTGAGGTCATGTTCCTGAAAAAAGATCCTGGCACAAATGTCCATTAATGCATTTAGGACGAACTAACTATATAATGTAATTTATGTAAACTAAAATTTCTCAACTCACGCCTCAATCTTTTTGGCTTTATTTGCATTGGCGGAGACAATGCAGAACTGTCATGCAGGTATAATTACTTGCTAGTTTAGGCTACTTAATTGTACCTAAACTCAGCAGGTTCTCATGCTTATATTATAATATAGACTACCCTGTGGCCTGTCAGCTGTTGAGTAACAGTGAATTATTGCACCAAGAAAAGTGGTTGTGTGATGGACTTAGAGCTGCAGAATTTGTTAAAAAAAATGCCATGTAGCCTTTTCAAGTCATATTTCTCACAACCTGTTTATAACAGCAACAAGTGACTAGTGTCAGTGGAAAGTTACGTTTCTCCCTGATATGCTGTTTGTGGCAAAAACTCTGTGAGCAATTTCACCCAGATGAATAAATGTTAATTTACATTCACTTAAGTGAATCATGTTAGAGTTAGGGCAGATGTTTTGCTTGAGGACTTTGAAGTGTGACATGAGGGTGTGTGAAGGCTGTGAAATAATGTGTCTCATGCTCATTGCATGAGAGTTGGCAGCCCTGGAAAGATGACGTTAATGGAGTCTCTAGAGCACATGACAAAACATCTGATTGGCCAACATTTGATTATAATGGACTCTGCTGTGTGTTGTTGTTGAAACCCAGTTACAACTCAGGTGGACAGATGAGGTGGGTACAACGCACAGTATTTGGGATTAAAATGGATGACCCCAGTATAGAGCTATGCACTCTCTTCTATAGTCTGATCATATGTATTGTAAGGTCCTATCTGTAAATATCTGTCAGCTAACATAATTAAGCAATATAACATGAGTGGGAGTGGGGTTGTTTGTGGATATCCTCACAGGTGGGGTTTGGCTTTTATACAAAAGTGCCATAACCAACTAACAAAGTTTTAAGACATGGAGTTGTGTGTTCTACTTTTTATACAGTGTGTAGTGAGCATCTAAAAGGTGCATGTGTACACTCCTACTTACTTGTCTGTATGTCAAATGCCAATCTGCATATCCACACTACAGTACGTCTATATTCTCTGGAGAGAAGTGGCAAATGCGATGAAAATCACTGCTCTCTTCTTTTGGAAAAGTGTAGTGACTGTGGTACAATATTGTGGGCTCTCCCCACTCCAAGTGATGCGTAGAATGCATCTCGTCCAATCAGAAATAAATAAGTAGTTTGACCGCACTTAACTGTTGTATAACATAATCTGTATATTGTGTTGTATAATATAATCTGTATATTGTGACATATATTCTTTGCACATTGTTATATTTTAGCATGTAGGCTACAAATCTGTCTCTCTCATTCCCTCTCCACTTGTTCCACGTGTATTTGGGACTCTGGAAGTGTGTCACTGTGTGTGTTTGTGTGTGTGTGTGTGTGTGTGTGTGTGTGTGTGTGTGTGCATGTATGTGTGACACATACTGTATGCTATGAGTGTGCAAGTGTGTGTAGAAGGAATCTGTATGTGTGTGCGTTTGTGTGTGTGTGTCAGTGTGTTTGTGTGTGTGTGTGTCTGTTTTAGGTATATGGATGAGGCCGGGTGTGGAGGCGAGACCTGAGCCACTGTTGTGAAGACTGTCCTTCACTGACCGGAAAGTTCTGTGACAGCTGGCCTACACATGTATCATTACCGTCATCATTATATCGTTATTATAATTCCCCTTGCCTCATGCTTACACACACAAACACACAGACACAAACATACACATACAACCCTCCAAAAAAACAACCCTGTCTCATCTAATCATGAATAGTGTGCGTGTGTGTGTGTGTGTGTGTGAGAGAGAGAGAGAGAGAGAGAGAGAGAAGTAGGGCCATCTTTCCCACTGCCTGGTCAAGCATGAAGGGAGACGAGGAGGGTGATATTTCTATACACACACACACACACACACACACACACACTCTCTCTCACTCACTGTCAGAGGGCTACAGATTGCGTGATTGTTGAGGCAAGATCACTCTCCTGTCCGCTCACACAGAGAACTCTGCTTACGTACACATGAGAGCACACACACCCTCAGCACCTCACCACACACCTCCCCAGCCTTCCTATCTGTGATGATGTCCTTTGCTGTAAGATGATACATTTTGATAATAACCTGTGAATCATATACAGCTCCATTCCTGCCCCCCCCCCCCCAATACACACATGTAAACATGCAATCACAATTATGACCACACATACATGCATAAAGCTTACTCAACAAGGGATGCACACGCATATGCACACATACACACACACACACACACAAACACACAGATACATATCAAGATACATTCTATGTATTTTATACATAAAGTATTATCCAAAGATCTGACAATAGACTGCATAGCGTCTTGCCATACGTCTTTGGCATGACACAAAAAGTCAGCAATCAGTTGGGCCCGGAGATCACTACCAGCTGTCTCTCAGCAACACATGCATGATCTAATTAAAAGGTTGCGTCATAAATATTGAACCATGTGAAAGGACTGAGGCCTCTCTCTCTTTCTCTGTTTGCCCCCCTCTCTCTCTCTCTCTCTCTCTCTCTCTCTCTCTCTCTCACACACACACACACACACACATACAGCCCGACACAGACAATATGCATAATAGAAAACCATAAGCATTACAGACAGTTCCACAAACATGATAAATTAAATATCATTTTAATTATAGTATACGTCTCATAAATAACTTAAACAATCTGCTGGTCTCAACACCATCTGCTCAGCATATAGGCATAAGACAAGTGCAGGTGGGTAAGCAGGGCTTTATTTATGATATATGTGCATTACATCATATCTCACTATCTGCTTGTGGTTGACATTAACCTCAAGCTCTGTGCAAGTGGCCCCTTATTTCCACTTTCCTTTTGTCTGTACTGTCTGGAGAATGTGGATGAGTGTGGTTGTGTCCAAAATGCCTAAAGTCAAAGAGAGAGAGAGAGAGAGAGAGA
>JAVQKI010054729.1:0-10486 GCA_036025975.1 Nematalosa erebi
CAAGAATTACTGAAATACACAATTAAAAAACATGACTTTTAAATATTTTCAAAACTGGATCTCGTTTTGGAAACAAACTCTTTATTTGAACCCTAACACTGCATTTTAACCCCAACCCCATTATCTAATTCTGAAGATGAGACAACAGGACCAGAGCTGGCTGGCTATGTTGTTGACGTTAGCACAGGATCTGGTTTCACAGCAAAAGAGAAAGTGGCTGTACACAGACAGGAAGTGAAGGCCCCCCACTGGTGTTAGCTATCACATCTGCAGACATCACACACTCGCATACACACACACACACAGACACACACACAAGCACACACCCTCTAGTGACACAGAATCCCACTGAGAGATTGATAATCCCCTCCTTCTGGCAGACTACCTACATGTAGAGTGGTAGCGGGAAGGGGAGTGTGAACGATACAACTACAGAAACTGTGGAGAGAAAGTAAAAATAGTAGTTTGGAGAGAATGACAAGAACAAGATGGATAGAGAGGAAATGGATAGAGAGTCAGACAGTTCTATGAAGGAAGAAATAAAGGTAGGCAGACAGGAAATGAAAGAGACCAACTCCCTGACTCTGTGAGAGGCATAGTAGGGGTGGAGATAAAGTGAGGAAAAGTGATAGACACAGAGGGAGGGATAGTTCGTGAGCGAGAGGGAGAGAGAGAGAGAGTGCTGCTCGGTGGGAGGTGACTGGCTCTATCATACTCAAGTGTGACCAAATGTCAAATGAAGGAGTTGCAGCGTTTCTCCTCACCCTCTCCTCTCCCCAGGAGTGCGAGCGAACACACAGCGGTGCCACGCCACAGGCCCGAGAGAGCTGCACCTGCCCCCATGTATTACACCCGGCAGCTCCGACCGCCTCCACCCCAACACTCCACCTCCACCACCACTTAAAACATCTTTCACTTCAGACACCACCGCTGGAAACACGCCAGTTCTCCTAACCTACATGCAAGGACACGGTCACAGCCACCACATCTCCATATAAATTGATATCCAGCACAAACCACAGGCTCACCCAGTGCTTTAAAACTATAGCCAGGTGCACAATTTTGATGAAATGATTTGACCTATTTGTATAAGGACGAGTGTGAGTGTGTGTGGGTGGGTGGGGGTGGGATTGACAGCTCAGTCAGCCATCAGGTCTCCCATTGCTACAATGTCAGCATGCCATCTTCCCTGACAAGGCCATTTGCTCTCTGCTGCGATGCAACCTCCAGCCACACAGAGAGAGAGAAAGAGAGAGGGACAGAGAGAGAGAGAGTATATGGAGTATATGATGGCAGACTTACCTCGGTCTCCCTGGTCAAGCGCGCGTCATTCTGGCCTACGTTCTTCACCCTTCACAGCCTACAGTGCTGTTGCCATACTTCCAGCCGAGGCTTCCCCTGCCATGAAAAGTGCCGCGTGCCGTGTCCCCCGCTCAGCTTTGCATTCAATTTTTCCTCCCTCTCTCTCTCTCTCCCTTTCTCTCTGTCTCTTTTTTTAAGGTCTCTAGGGCTCTGGAGTAAGGCTATAATTGGACGTGGGGGTTCGTTCATGCGAAGGAACTCACTGCTTTGTAGAGCATCACAATCAGGCTAGCTACTGTATCTAAGTTACACACCAATGCTAGGGAAAAGAGTGAGTGACAATCCATCCCACTCATTTTAAATGCTGTTTGTTGGTGAAGTGTTGTGTGTTGGTGTGCTTTTCCCCTTCAAATATAATCTACTGTATCTGCATTGTAATTTAAGCTAGCAGGGCCACAGAACAGGTGCTGGGCCACCTGTTCATAATTTTTTGTGCCAAAAAATGCTATGTGTCAGAGAATGAAGCAACAAAGGCATATCATTAAAGTCAAGATGAAATGGAGAAAGAAACACTACTACTTACGTGCACACACACACACACACACACACAGACACACACACAACATGCACACACACACACACACACACACACACACACACACACACACACACATTTGCAGGTGCTGCAGTATGACTTAGGTCATGCTGGGGTGCACTTCCTGTTTTGATGAGGATGAATGAATAAGATGGTAATATTAGCTGAGGTTAATGTTTCATAATGACTCCGCCCCCACATGTAAGGGTTTGTGAGAACTTTCAGCTTGTGCTTTTCTTCTCTCAGACTGTTTATCACATGAATCACATCCATCTTACTTTCAAGACTCTGATGGGGAGGTAGAGTGGTGGAGCTGCAGCCCTCAACGAGCTTGTGTGTGTGTGTGTGTGTGTGTGTGTGTGTGTGTGTGTGTGTGTGTGTGTGTGTGTGTGTGTGTGTGTGCGTGTGCATGTGCGTGTGTGTGTGTGTGTAGTTTGGGTTGGGCTCATTTCAACAGAAATGAATGCAAATGAACCCACCTTCCCCCTGGATGCAGGGCCCACACACAGTGATATGCAAAGGGTCCAGAATTTAATGCTGTGCTCATATCTTTTACCGCAAACACCTCAGGCCTCGAACACACACACCCACCCACACACACACACACACACACACACACACACACACACTATTTGATTACGAACGCTGAGAATGACCATAATCCCTGCCTAGACTGATGGCAGCCCCCTTTAGTGACTGAATAGAGCAGAGAAGCAAAATGGCTGAAAAATATTATCCATGTGGCAGATCATTTTACTGACTGGCACACATACACAGAAACTCCACCTCAGGGGTGACATGCTACAGTATATTACATGGCTGGTCTCTTACTGGAGTATAACTCATTTTTACGGTAACATGGTTTCGATTAATCAGCACATTTGAAAACAGTTTTTAGGCCGTGTTTTAATCTCAGATTTGGCTAAGATACCATGTCAAAAATTGTTAAAACTGTACTCGTCATCAAGAGAGGTTGAGTATAGTACATAAGTGCCTTTTTCCGCCAGGTCTGCATTGATGAGATGAATTAATCTCCTCTCCCTACATTGTTTTATGCTATATTCATAATAAGCACGCTGGACTGAAATAGTGTATGTGAGAGAGCACTGTCGCAGCAGTAGTGTTGTGTCCTGTAGAGCCCAAATAGAGTATCTGTCCCCCTTACTGTCCATTAACTCCTTGTATTTCCATTTCAATCGTGTTGCCTATTCAAGTTTGCCTTACCAGAGCAGATTCAATTGTTGCTCAGGTTTCCTCTTGGAGGCCCCTTCTTGCTGTTTGCCTTGCATTATTCACTCTTGGCCTTGATCTGTGCGATGTTGATATTTCAGTCCTGATGTGACAATCTCCTCAGCTTGTCAAGTCTGCATACAGTATATATACTGAGCTTGTCGGTCATCAATCTGTGTCATGGGCTAGGCTGGAACTTCCGACACACATCCTGGGTAAATGTGTCATGCTGCCACAAATTTGCCACAGGTGAACACAGGCAGAGACTAGAGCCTATAGTCACACAGTCAAAGTTAATACCATTCTTCTATACATCATATTCTAGCAAATTCCTTTGTTAGCAGCAGTGAGTCTTGGGTCTGAAGAAAGATGAGCAGCGGGCTTGGAAAATCCAAGCCCTTGGGCGTCAGAATTTAATGTGGCACTATTGGTTCCCTTCATAATCGAACTGCCTTTAACAGCTACTAGATGGCTGTTCATATAAAGGGCATTAACAGCCTGCACTTTTGCAGTGTCATACCAGAGAAGCTGCCAGTTGCACTGTGTATCATAGCATTACAGTATTTTGCAGCCCATAAGAACTTGATTCTTGTTTTGATACACCTTCCAATTAAGGTCAGACAGATTGTGTAATTTGCTGGTGCAAGATTTATTTTCTGTACAATTACATAAATCTGTTTACTGTGGGCCTATAAATTGATGTAGGGCAATATTTGTCGTAGCCTATTGCTTTGTAAAAAAGTAATATGCAGGTTAGGCTGGGTTGCTAAGCATCCAAGCTGCTATTAAGCAAGTAGAAATATTGCTGTTGTGAGGCAGCTTTTATGAAGTACAATGAGGGCTGCCAACTGTTCTGTAAAATACGGATTTGTTCTGTTTGGAAGATAAAAGACGGGTTCCATATTAAACACATACTGTATGGAACACACTTTGTTCTGTATTTTCGCCAATGAAGTGATCACAAAAAGCGTGACATTAAAAGATAGAGATAGAGACAGATTAAATGGCCAAAGAAGGTCTGTATGACCACTGAAGATAGATAAAATACATTGTTACCCCTCAATCCCCCACCCCGTAGGCCCCTCCTCAAGTTTTCTGTCTGCCTCTATTGTGTTGGGGTAAAAGCCAGTTTTGGATTGGTTTCCTATCACAGCCGAACGGAAAGAAGTGGAGATAGGTCTACTGGCCAGACTGAGATGCGTAGCAGATCAGTATGTATGAGAACCAGGCTAGTATTTATCAGTAAACCCACCACAGTTTTGATACTCAGAAAACTGCAGTGTTGACCCTTGTAGTATTGCACTTTTTCTGTACAGATACAGTACTCTGAGAACATTGTGTTCCCCCTGACTGCTGTTACTCTGATACATGCCATCTACTGTCCTGTTCATTCTCAATCTAATAATGTGCCATGTGAGCTATTGATTTCTACCAGAATGCCATAAAGAATGGATTGCAGTTCACACGACATGAGGAGGGACATGTACCTAAGTTAAATGTCTCCACATTCTGTGAGGGGGCCACAGGACCCAAAGTTCTCACAAAAATGGTCCACCCCCACCATCTATTATTAGATTTGTGAGACTGTCAATATACCAAAAAGTAATTGCAAGCTGCTCCATAGCAGTGGATGATGTGCCCATACACACACACACACACAGACACAGACACACACACACACACACGCACGCACGCACGCACACACGCACACACACACACATACACAAAATAATGGATTTCACCTCCCGAAAACAATACAATTTTTTTTTGCTTTGCTTCTCCCTACAAAAGTGAATGAAATAAGGTTATTATCCCCAGCTCCATTTTCCAATAAGATGTTGAAATGAGCTGTGTGGAGTAGCCCACTCGCTCACTGAGTGAGTCTCTGGTGACCCCCCGCCTCAAACGCCTCCGCCTCCGAGTTCCGTCAGGGAGCGTTAGCGCAGCTAATCCCAACTGATAAAGCCGCGGCTAATGGCATCGCTTAGAGACAAATGTCTCCGAATCAACTGGCAGCTGCATGGAGATCGGAGATGAGCCATGCTAATGGCTCGGAAACACGGTGAACGCAGAGTGCGGTGGGTTGAAGAAAGGATGAATGCTGTAAAAATATTAAAAACAAGTAGTTTTGCACCGTGACATACTTTCTCTACTTCAGGTTTATTTAAATCCCTATCAACACAATTCTAATGATGAAAACCAGGTTTTGTGGAATGTGTTACCAGCTTTAGCCTAGGTGTAAGTTGCGTATACTATCATTTTAAAACCATATCTTAATTTTTTTTCACAGCGACTTGCATACGTTTTCTTCTGTAGGGGAGTAGTAATGATATATTCACTCACATATTGCTTTATATTCTAATAAACTCTATACTGTAGGTCTATATACTATGGCCTATGACATGACTCACATGAAGCATGAGTCCCAGGTGCTTGTCAGGTCAGCTAGACTAGCCAACCACTCGTGTGCTCCACTCTATCATGTTTTAATGACACATGGTCAAATCCATTCACCCCTCAAACCAGTCATTCATGCGCATATAAAACAAGCTTCCTTTGGTTGCTGCCTTGTTAGATAAGTGATATCGTGTGAATAGGGGGCTGAGGTCAGTGCTAACAGCTCAGCTAGGATATGAGTTGTCTTTGACCTTTGCTGATTTTATTACTTATGTGTTCAAAGGTGAGAGGGAGGTGGGGTGGGGGAGAGAGTTGACAATGCATCTAAAGTAGACTACAGTATGTGCATTAAGAGATAGAAATATCATCTATTGGACTAGACATTAAGGAGATTAATTTAATGAGCTATCCTATGACTCATCTATGTGTCTCAATTCACAGAACTGAGAACTGGATTTAGAGAAACATTATTAGAATAATATAAACAATCAAAAAGGCAGTATGCCTTCAAAACCGAGGACCTAAACATTGTTGTTTTATTGCTTTTTTACCTTTATTTTTGTTCAGCACTTAACAATGATGCCTTTTTCCTGGTCTTTTTAGGCTCATGACATAACCACTGGCCACACAAGGTAGGGCTCAGCACAAGGCATGATTACATAACATTAGGACTCTCCAGATGGTTTCAAATGGTAATTGGCTAATTCCATGTCTCTTCCACACCTGTTGTTTCGCATAAAGGCTGAGAAAAAATGGGCTCCATCAGTGTAAGATCTGGAGCCATTAATCGGTCCTACCAGATGCCCCTTTCTCCCATGTACTCCAGCAGCATCTTGAGCAGCGCAAGCGACCAATGGTAGTCCACCAGGACTTCCCGTCTCTCTTTCATCCACGGCGATTTTCCTTATCGCTGTGTAAATGCCCATGACTTCCATTTATTTTTATGGAATCACATAAAATTAAACAAACTGTTGCAGATGGCAAATGCACAGGGGGCGTCAGTCCATCAAGGTTTAATACACAGATGTGTGATGCTGTATTACATAATCTGTGAACAGAACCTGTGAGCAAAATGGGGTTTGCGTAAGGCTTCATGCAAACTGTGTTGATTCAAGCATGAGTCATGCATGATGAATGGTCAGCAATCTAAATAGCCTTTTTAATCATTGGAGAGTGTTTAGCAGGCTTATGTGTTTGACTATGCACAACGTGAAAATCAATGGCTCAGTTTATGGACAAGAGAGGTAAATAGAGAAACTAAGAAATATGAATGCTCACTGACAAAGAGTGGTGGGTTACGCAACTATTTTTGCTGTTACACTAACACAGTGTGAGTTGTTTTCCCATATTATATAACGCATGAAGCATGCATTTACCAATACCCACTCTGTGTGTGTGCATGTGTGTGTGTGTGTGTGTGTGTGTGTGTGTGTGCTTCCACCTCTTCTACCAGCAATACAAAAAAACCCCTTCAGCTTTTAGCTAACAAATTTTTTGTGCAGTCTCCATCTTACGGACAGGAATCACGTAGTTGTGCATGGTTTATTTCTGTAGGGTGCATTGGTGTTTGCATTGGGGGTTTTATGACTGGGAATGTTGCTGGGAATTTTCTGCCAGCCCATCACCAATCAGGGAGCCATGTGGCCATGACGGGGACGGAGGAAGGATGTGACGTGGCTTCTCTCCAGCGTCCTCATTTGTCAGTCCGCACACAGGGCAGCAGTGGAGTGGAAAAAACAGAGAATCCTGTCACCGCCAGTTATCCCCTATCACAAATGAGTTTTTTTTCTCACCCCCGTGTCACTGATGGAGTTCACCTCAGGTAAACAGTGTTTCATTAACATTAAAATTCAAGGGATGACGGTGGCCAGTATTATGGAGAGGGGAGGGGAAAAAAAGGCTCATCTTTGTGGAGAATGGTGCAAGACAGACACACAGTAATTTAGTGCTGTTTTAGATTCAGCTTGATTGCACCTGCAGAAAGGTCAAAGTCTCACTTAGGTCGGCTCATGCATGAATGCATAAAGCTTTCAAAGTCTTCCAATTTGTTTTTGTTAAATTGCATCGTTTGTGTTTACCACATAAAGAACCTCCACAAACAACCAAATCATAGGCTGAAATTGCTGAAGGTAGAGGAGATATCATTATCTGAATGTTAATGTATATGTGCCTTCTTACTTAGATGCCCTGAATATATATGTGCATGTGTCTGCTTTTGGTAGGTCAGGGTGCTTTTAAGTAAGAACAGTATTCTGTTCACTAATAACATCCACAGTTTCCATTCTGCCACATCAGCCTCCAAACTCTCTCTCTTTCCTTCTCCCTCTTTCTATATATTCTCTCTCTATATATATACTAGTGCTAGCCTCTGTTTTTTTCCTCTTTGTTCACCATCCATTCTCTCTCTCTCTCTCTCTCTCTCTCTCTTTTTCCCCTACCATCGGCTCTTGACTTCTCCTGTCCGCTCCTCGGCCCTCATCTGCAGGAGAGGGCTTTTTGCTCCAGGGCCCTGGAGGTGACTCAGACATGCCACTGATCCAGATGGGGCAGGTCTCCAGGCCTCAGTACTCCTCTTGCTGCCATTGCTCTCCGCACACCACCACCAACACCATGACCGCCCACTACCCACCCCCAAGCATGTGTCTGCTCTTGGGAGAGTGCAGCCTCTCTGCTGCCCACTTATGTGGGTCACTCCCATTAGTGACCAACCATCTCAGAAGGAAGGTCTTTCATTCCACAAAAGATCTGGTCTGAGGAAAGATGAAGGAGATAGGGAAATGTTGATGATGGGGTGTGTGTGTGTGTGTGTGTGTGGACTGGTGTTGGGGGCTGTGTTGTGCTGAATTATGTGTGCTTCTGCTTGTCCACTGAACAAATAGCCATGGGCTGCTATTTATACTGTTCGTAAGCAGACAAGAGGGTTGCCCCTGCTGCAGGAGGCAGATAAAAACGAGGCGTGGGTGGCTTTTCTGCCCTCATGCATGTCCTCCAGTTTCCTCCCTGAACCACCATCCCCTTATTCACACACTCCACAGAAACAATGAAGTGTGTAAAGCAATTCATTCTATACAGTGAACATAGGCTATGTTCAATTTTAAATGCTGTGATGAAGGTAGGGTCAAAAGTAGTCAGGAAAGATTGAATACAGTCATTCTTCTCCTTCATTTTTGTTGGACTCATTCAAGATGTGGCATAGAGGAGTCAAGTCTCTTTGACGGAATATGTGAAGGTCTGGAGTCTGGATGAGTTGCTCCCTGGTGGAGTACAGCAGCCTACTGGTTAGGGCTCCGAACTTAAAAGCCAAAGGGCTGCCGGATTCCCGACCAGTAGACCGTGGCTAATGTGCCCTTGAGCAACACACCTAACCGGGGCTGTAGCAGGCAGGCAGGCCACTGCCCTAGGATAGTGTGTGCTTCACCTCAAGGTGTGTTTCACTGTGTGATGTGTGTTTCACTACTTCACAAATGCAGAGACAAAATTCATTGGGTGTGTAAATACGCTTGGCCAATAAGACTGTTTCTCTATTATGTGTGTGGTGTGTGGTGGCAGCCTGTTGAGTCTGGGCTTTTTAGGAGGTCTGTTGCCCTCTGCTGGAAAGTCTGAGAAAATGCCACAATTTATTTGAACTGCAGCAGCATCAGTTCCTTGCAAACAAGTCAAGGCAAGGTGTTATTGTGTGGTTAGTGATGAGACAGGGATTTTATCTTGCCTGATGGTTAGTTGCCTGCCTCGTAAGATTCAAATGTTCAAATGAATGATATGTACCCTCATTGAATCCATGTATCCAAACTTGAATATTTTGAAAGTATTTATTATTATATTTATTTATAATATATACAGTATATATATGTTAGGCACCTCACATTTTATTTACAGACATGCTGTACTGTAACACCAGTATGTGTAAACCAAAGTGTGCAAACTATAAAGCAGTACGATAAATGATTGTGTGTATGTGTGCATGTGTGTGAGTGTGTGTGTGTGCGTGTGTGCGCGTGTGTGCGTATTTGTGAGTGTGTGTGTATGTGTGTATCTGTCTGTCAGGCTTGCCTGAATGTGCGCGTGTGTCTATGTTTGGGTGTAATGGTATCAACTTCAAACTCACCCTCCTTCTAGGAGCAATCCTATTAAAATTGATTGAGTCAAGCTGTTAACGCTGCCTCACAATCAAGATCCATTCACTACAAAGCCCTTCGTCATTATGCTGTCTCCACATGATGAGTTGCTTGAAAGAGAGGCATGAGCACATACATATTCCTCATCACAGTAATCAAACCCTTACCTTTTTGAAAATATCAACGTTTGCCAAATTACTCTCTCTCTGTCTCTTTCTGTCTCTCTCCCTCGGTGTGAGTCCGTGTGTGTGTGTGTGTGTGTGTGTGTGTGTGTGTGTGTGAGTCTGTATCTCCTATTTAAAAAAAAAAAAAAAAACAAAACTTCTTTGACCAAGTTTTGCATGTGAACTTAAAAATAGTGATATTAAAATAGTGTATTAGTGCTGCACTACAACACACGCCAGGACAAGAAAGACTGAACACCTGTACTGTACCTGTTGGAAGCAACATCACAAGTTCCTCATGAGATTAGTAGCCCTAAGCAGCTTCAGAGCTTTAGGAGCAGAAATAGAAACAATAAGAAGTGGAACAGTGTGGAGGGCACACTGCATGTCTTCAAGCACATTTTGAACGACTTGTTGCATTGTGATGTTGCATGCATACAGCAAAATGGCCTTTGTCTAAAAAGTGGATGACTTGCATCAATGGGTAAGTGGTGATATTCTTACACTAATTCATTTTCTAATTGTTTATTAAAGCAAGTATCATCTTGCTGGTCTTAGAAGTTGGAAGAGCTTATTCAAATTATTTTCAAATGTGGTAAATATTTATATAGGCACTAGTGAAGAGAAATATATATAATTTCAAAGTATTTTGTGCTATTGTTGTACTGAACATGCCAAAGTGT
>JAVQKI010055214.1:0-17531 GCA_036025975.1 Nematalosa erebi
CCACCCCCCCCCCCCCCCCCCCCCCTTCTCTCCAGTACCCCTCAACCCCTTGGACCTGTCGGGGCGGCTAATCCTCTACTGATTGATGCATGTGGAACGGGAGGAATGCTTGGAAGGGCCGGGAGTGAGCATGGAGCAGTGGAAATGTATGAGGGCTGGTGCTGACTTTATCAAAGTGATGCTGACGTCAGCCGGGCAGAAACAGTCGATCGTCATGACCACCTCCCCCTCTACAGCCACCGCTGCTGCTGCTGCTGCTACTCAAGCGTGAGGCCCTTGGCAGTAGGCCAGTGTACCACACAGCCTGTCCCAAAATGGTAGGAGCACCGCGTGGATCGGCTCACCTTGCCAACTAAAAGAGCAAAGCAGGATCCCCCACATGCGCTGTCAGTGAGCACAAGACCAGCAGGGCATGGCTGTTGAAATTAAACACCGTGATGCACACAGAGGAACCCCTGATCCCAAAGAGATTTTCAGAGCTCATAATTATGTCTGCTTTTTAGGGTGCTTTCATATTGTTCCTTTGAAGCGAACCAAACTCAGTCCTCTAAAAGTTGACCAAAAAGTGAACCCAGACAAAAGGAACTCCGTTCTATTTCGTGTTCATATTGTCTGATTAATGGAAAGAGGACCCGGGCCTCTTGCTGATTAGGCTTCAGTCTTCTTTTTGTTCACACTTCCTCTGGAGATCTCAGGATCAGTACTTTGGATTATGGGGGATTGTAGCGTAGTTGTACTGGGCTGTATATTTTTATATGCCCACTGGCAATATCCATTGCAAGTTTCATAATTATGATGATGATAATGTTGTTTGGTGTGGTGTTTTGTTTTTATAAAAGCAGTTCTTTTGAGCATTTCCAGCTTTAGACCTGTAGATGTGACAGAACATAGGCAAGTGTAGTTTTATTTTTATATCACCTGTAGGCTACAGTTGAACTCCCATTGTATTAGGGTACTTTTATCGGTATGTTTCTAGTTTTCAGCATGTGATTATCACCTTGTCGCAATAAATAGCATATTGGAAGCTAGACTGCACAGGAGCAAGCGATGCCACAATGTCAAACCTAGAAAGATAAAACACAATGCAAGAAAGTCAAAGTGAAATCGAATTTTTTGGTCATACTACACAGGTTAAGCGAATTCTACCACAGACTGTTTAACAAACTGTACTGAGACCACCTTCCTAGATGGTCTCAGTACGACTTGTTTTTAAGGGACCTGGGTACGGTTGGAGTGTTCTGATATGCACAAACAGTTCTTTGCAGAAAACAATTTTTGTTTGTTTGTTTGTTTTGGGTTTTTTTTCCCCCAATCAGTTGAAGTCTCCATTTTTAAGTAATGGTTGGGAAATTGGGACTGGGGATTTATCTTGAACAGGAAACCAGAGCACTATCTTGCAGAATACATGTGTGTGTTATTTTTTTGGGGGGGGGGGGGGGGTAGTGGGGCGGTGATATCCACGGAGGTATTTATGGCTCTTGGCCCAGTGCTAGGCTGAGGGCTTGAGGCCTGACTGATAGCCTGACTTAATCTCCAGCAGCAGCATTAATGTGTAACGGTGCGCCTCGGGCTCCTGCCCAGGTGAGCTGCCTCTCAGGTGTCAGTGTGCCGGAGGTTTATCAGTCCGCTCGCTCGTTCGCTCACCGTGACCCAAAGAGCGCAGCCAGATAGCAAGCTCACCTCTGCAACCTCTGGCACCTGTGACTAGCAACACCATACCTGTGTCACCAGCAATCATTTTGGTGCTTAGAAAATGGCTCATATGACTGAATGAAATGCAGGCAGTGAGGATATATAGCGCACACATCAGCATCACCACATATGCATGCATACCGGTTCTAAGATTTAGTTTTAAGAGTCAAGTGAGTTAAAAATTTCATGTTTCTATTGAATGTATAGTTACATGATATTTTTGCTCTGATGGTTTGTTCTCTGAACACTGTGACTCTGATATCTGAAAGTATGTAAATGCCTTTTTGATTATCTTTTGTTGTTGCCTTACCTATAAAGTATTTCTATTCACAGACAGTTTTGGTTTGTCATCTTTTAAATTCTTCTGTTGTCTCTAAATGAGACTGTGATGAATAGCCTCCGCACCATGGACACTAAACAATGAACATATAGGCTGGCATAACAAAGCCTGTTGTGTTAATGATGTGCAGTCCTAGCCATTGGCTATGCTCACTTCAATGCTCCCAAGGGTCCTTGCCTCAGGATCACAAAGGGGGGGCGTCAGCCGCAGGGAGCCAGAACCAACCCCCACCCCTACACACACACACACACACACACATACACACCTCCCTCACCAGCCTGCGCATCACTCTGGCAGGGCATCACATGATTAGCTTGAAAAGGCAGGGGGAGGGGAGGGGAGGGGAGGACGGTGTGCCCTAGACTGACCCTGGCTCTCTGCTGCATCTCTCAGTGCTTCAGGCTGGTGTGGCACCACCTTCACCACCCCCAATGCTTAAATGCATTCACAATACAGACCTCTGTTCTACTCTCACTGTCTCAGGCAGCTATTTTTAGGTCTCTAATGTTTGTACCGCCTTTGAGGTTGTGTTTTTTTGTTTTGTTTTGTTTGCGTCCTCCCTTGTCTTTTGTTCTCTTCTTACATTACTCTGGAAGAGAGGTGTTTGATTTGTTTTGTTTTGTTTTTTTGACTGTTTTCATCTGACACTTCCCTTCTTTTTCTTCTTTTCCGCTTTCTTGTCTTAAAGTGTTCATCACTGGCAGGCAAATGCTGAAATTGCATTCCACTGAGTTCAGTCAGATGTGTTCAGCGCATCAGTCATAGGTGTGATATCAGTACCATCTCTCTCATGTTTTCTGATAACCATGCACCAGCTCTGACCCATGATCCATTTACAAGACATTCATGTTTCATTTCTTTGCTTTGTAGCAATTTCTTGTATACAACTACAGTTGGAATTTCCTGGTGCGTTTTCAGAGACTGTTCGTTTTCAGCATGCCCCAAAAGTCAGCAGAAATGTCCCCTCCAGAAATGCATCATTCCTGGAGTGCTTCTTTCAACATTAGTCGCTTTTTGAATCATCACAGCTGATGGCTTAACCCATAAATGACACTTTGGATATCTGCTTTTAAAATGTTTGGGGGAAATAAGTCATGTTCACACGGCTTCTTCAGCAGTCCTTTGACGCGTGCACACTGGCAGTTTATCTGCCCATGCTCAGAGGAGAGCGTGAGCTACTTCAGCCTAGAGAGCTGCGCATCAGCACGTGATAGCGATCTGTGTTTGCAGAGCTGCGTCCGCATCATCCGTCTGTGATGCCTGCTTTGGCGCATTCAGGGTACGCAAGTTCATTCGGTCACCCAAGGCACAGTGTCCCATCGCCCATTCGCTCCCCGGCCCAGCCGCCCCTCCCTGCTCTGTCCTCCAGCACCTTCAGCGTCAGCTTGTCTGGCACCCATCCCGACATGCTCTTACCGAGGCTGCATTAGCTTCGCTCTGCATTCCTGATGCCTGCATGGATCCTGTCTGACAGTGTGTATATTTGCTGATTCCACACTTGCAGTCTTTGCTTGTGTGCTCGTTTTTTTACCACTAATCCTCCCCAAGTCCATGGGATGATTTCTCTGCAACATTTTAAATTATATTTGGCTTTTGTGTGTGTGTGTGTGTGTGTGTGTGTGTGTGTGTGTGTGTCTGCTGCTAAGTTTGCATTTACTCGACAATGCTTGATGTTCTGCTTTCTTAATTTGAGCCAGGAAATGTGTTTCAGACAAAATATTGACAGGCTCTTAGGAGGGCATATGGGACTGTTTGCTGTTAGCTGACGGGGCAAGGAAAAAAAAAAATCTATCATACCACATTTTTTTCTTTACCCCAAGATTTCTCAAATTGCTTCTGCTTTAAAAGCCAACTCATTATCACGGTTCACATTAGCAATTTTTTCCCTCTCAGAATACTGAGATGTCATAACTTGTTTCACTTGCTGGTGCTCAGCCAGTTTCTAGCCTGTAAAATGCTAAGTGCTGATCCAAGAAGTAATTAAATGTGTCGACGTCCCACAAGTCTTCACAGATTTTGTAGCAAATGAATTGAACTGACTCTATCCCAATGAACTATGTAACACAATAATTTACAGAGCTCAGCATTTTAGATACTCTCACTCTTGAGCAAAAAACATAAATGGTTTGCAGTTGAGGGGAGTGCTGCTAAATGACGTTAATTGTTTTCACACTAAAAACGTTCTCCAAAATGTTTTTAAAACTTTTTCAAATTTTGCTCAGTTGCTTGTGAACGGTGGTCCCATTTTTAGGATGATCCCTTAAAGAAAATGGGCAACTGAAAATAGGCTACTGCTGACTAAATCTGGGAAGACCAGACTCACTTTCTAGCCTTTTGTTGGCAACTGTGACATTCTCAGATTTCACATCAGCAGTGGGACAGCTGGTGGGTTGAAGCCAGTTCTGTTTTGTGTCACGACTAACCTGACCTCCACGTGGGGGGTAGCGATACTGTCGGCATGGTTGAATTGACACTGGTCTGGGTGGCAATAGATGGAAAAGTGTGTGTGTGTGTGTGTGTGAGTGAGCGAGCATGCTGGTGTGTGTGTTTTTGTGAGCGAGAACAACAAGACTCATTCATGTTCAAGTGTCAGTGGCACGAAACATACGGGGTGTTGTGAGCATGCTCAGTTGTGTTCAGTTGTCATGTGTCTTTGTTTGCCGCCCCGTCTCCATTTATGTGGGTCATGCATTTCGAAAGGTCAAAGAATGATTTATCATCTCGACATGGTTTTCCCTTAAGCTTTTTATTTATTTGTTTTTTAATGTTCAATATGCTCACATACTGTATATGTGTAGTCATGCACTTACGAAAACATGATGAATAGGAAGCAAATGGCGGGCCAAAGTTCAGGAATCAGAGGTGTGCCATCTGCCCCTCAGTATGCCCCTCACTGTTTATGGGGGTTTGGAGGGGGGGTACAGTATGGCTGGTGAATCTGACCCTCATACCAACAAGATGCTCACTGGCTTCTTGCCAAATGAGCTGCAGTGCCTGGGATAGGGGGCTTTGGGCTTGTTTCTTAGGTCATGCTATGGAAGAAGAGGTCACTATATTTCTGGGGTGCTCCTTTCTGTAACTGGAAAGAGTGCTTAGTCTATCATCAAGCAGCCTTCTAGTGCATGGTGAGATATTTAAGCTCAAACATTAGTGTTTGTAGTTTTCATCTTTCCCATGGTGGATTTGCGCTTTAGCTTGTTACTCTAATTTGTTACCCTATGTGTCCATTCAAGATTGTAAACTCCTTTTGACATTCCTCTATTTAATTAAACCTTTCTGTCAAACTATGGTGACCAGACGACCCCGATATCCGGGGACAGTCCCAGATTTTGGCGGTCTGTCCCTGGTAAAATACAAGTTCACTGTAAACACGCTGTGTCTTGGGGTCAACCTTCCTCCTGCATTGTGTTTGGTTGCATATTGGTTAATTTGAGACTGACTGAGCAAAGCCACATGGATCTGAGCACAGGTGGGGGACATGCAAGCGAAAGTGCAGTCCTGCCTGAAACCCACACGACTTCTTATCATATCTCCTCCTATCAGCTGCAGGTGATTGCTGGCCACACATATGGCCAAGGCCACACGTGAGGCTCAGTCACCATGTCGTTCTTTACATACAGTACCAGGCCTCTTTACTGGTCACCGTTGTGTGTGTGTGTGTGTGTGTGTATGCATGCATGCTGATTAGTATGCTGCTTGTGAAACCAACATCTCTGTGTATAAATTAAGGTTGTGTCGTCTTCACACTTCGCATTTTAACCCAAGAGTGGAGACTTGGCCCTCAGCCCACATGAAGACCCAAGAACTGGAAACACCACAGACTAATTAACCCCCCACACACACACACTTAGTCATACACACAGGAGACAATCACATATAAGTAGGTCTCAAAAAAAATTTTGAATATTGTCAAAAAGATAATTCATTTCAGTAATTCAAGGTAAAAAGTTAAGCACGCATATTATGTAGATTCAAGGTGTCCGTTAAGTTTTCAAAGTGCTGGGGACCAACACACTGTTTTACAGCTTGGCACGTTGAGTGCTGGGGACATGATGTTTCCGCTGTTGCATTTCTTTCTGTTGCGCCATACGCGCCGAAACCAGTTTTAAAGTGGGGATTGGGTTGTTGAGGCTAAATGGCGAGTTTTGCGCAATTTTAGGCAGAAAGAGAACCGTCTGAATATGTCAGTTTACCTTAAAACATGTTCTCATGTCAGTTAGATTGTGAAGACCATGCAGGTGTGCATACCAGTACCTTGCTGCGTGATGACAACCTCCGGAAAACAAGCCCAATGATTCCCTTAAGCTCCTTAATGCCTTAGTGCACAATTAACTTTCACAGTTTAAGCAGCAACACTTTTTTGAAGCACCTAATGTCTTACACATAATAGCCTTGTTTCTAAAATTCCTCTTACATACAGAGGCATTTTGACCATCCAAAGTTACAAAATAAGCCAAGGCAGGCACGGGATCCTGGGCTTCAGCTTTTAGGCTAATGCAGGCACGGAATCCGGGTTTTCTCCGTGCATTTATGGTTATCCGCAAAGTGGCAGGTGTAGGCACGCATTAAAGAGACTTTCTGTTTAATTTTATTTTCAGTTGTCAAAAATGGTGGGGACAAAATCTGTTATAAGAAATGTCCCCAGCGTCCCTGGCTAAAATGACGCCTATGTATAGATTCATTACACATAAAGTGAAATATACTTGTGGCTTACAGCCAATGAACAGCAATTCATTCAATTCAATAAAATTTGAATATCACATACAACCAATAAAAAAACAATGATTTTGTTTTTAAATACAGAAGTTCTGTATGCAGCCTTCTGAAAAAATGAGTTAATCTGTGCACTAAATACTTGGGTCTCCTTTTGCATAGATTACTGCATCAGCACGGCGTAGCATGTAGGCAATCTGCGTGTGGTGTTATGGAGACCCAGGATGGTTTCAGCTCATCTGCACCGTCGTATTTCGTACCTCTAATCTTCCTGTTGACAATACCACATAGATTCCCTATGGGTTTCAGGTCAGGCAAGTTTGCTGCCTGGTCAACCACAGTAATTTTATTGTCATGATGCCACGCTGATGCAGTTATCCATGCAAAAGGAGACCCAAGTATTTAGTGCACATATGAACTTATTTTTCAGAAGGCTAACACTTCTGTATTAAATATCCTTGTGTTTATTTTTATTGGTTGTATATGATATTGTATGTTGTATTGTATGTGATAGTTTTACAGCCAATAAAAAAACTAACACAAATAATTGCTTGAAATATTTCACTTTATTTATAGCGAATCTATACATATGTGAGTTTCACTTTTTACCCTGAATTACAAACATGAATTATCTTTTTGACAATATTCAGATTTTTTGAGATCTACCTGTACAGAAATGATGTGCCAGACTTTCAGTGTAACACCAGTCTTGATGAATTTGGTACCAAAACTGCGTCCATTAAGATACAAACCATGCCTCTGTGCCTGGGCTTGCCCCTGCACTGCCACACCCCAGATCAATCTCCTGCCCTCTTGTGTAATGAACTGAGCTGCCTGAATGTAAGACCTGTAAGCATTCTAGCTAGGCTTTACCTTATTAGCCACAAAGCCTCATTAAGAGGGCACTGATGGCCTTGGATGGCGACTAAAGGCCTTTGTCTGTTGACATCCAGGTCTTCTGGGAGGAAGTGTTTGAGGTGAGGGATTGAGCTCCAGTTCAGAGGGTAGTCCGGTCGGGGGTGGGCGTCTCATTTTTATGAAAGTGTGTGTAACCCGCTCGGCTTCCGCTCTGATGTCTAGACGGATGCAAGGAGATCCCGCTCCCCAAGTATCGTGTTCTGTGCTACGGAGTCTGTCTGCAGTAAGACTATACTTCCTCTCAGACCATTTAATTTTTCCTCTCCTCCCTTGATGGCAAATATGCGCTCACGTTTTTTTTTTTTTTTTTTCACACATATTTATTGTTCCAGATATCACTTGCAGCTTGTTGGTTTCACAACTTCAGACTGACAATCTCTCCTATTTCAGTCTCATAACCACATTCTGTTGATGATAATATACAAATTAGTCAGTGTACTCACCAGTTGCAACAAACTAGGCCTAGCTACACTAGTATATGTTTGGGTAGAGTGTATTTTTCTTTTTGTTGTTGTTGTTGTTGTTGTTTGTCTTTGAGAACAGCGATGTAAAGTTGAAAAGCAGCATTGTCTGTTGGGGCACCCATGAAGTCAGCTGTATTGATTGCCTCTCCCTATTATGAACCCCAATCTGAAGCAGTGGAATATCCTTAAACCAAAAAGTCATGTTGTGCAGTTGTGTCAGCAGTCATTATGTATGTTTGAGAGACAAATTTGAAACCTTGCTATTTTTCCTCACTGAAATCACTACAAGACTAAGGTCACTAGGTTTGTAAATTAGACCAAATCCCAAATCACAAAATGTACATCTTGGTCTTGGCTAATTTGCAACTGAATGTGGGTCAGTGCACACTACACTACATCTCCTAGCCTGTATCACCACATAGATTTTATCCCTCAGGATATATGAAACACCCCCACCAGCAACTCTAGCCACCATCTCCCTCCCTCAGATGCAAATGTGCGCAGTTATTGTTTGTTTGTTTTGTTTTAACAGCTTCTTTCAAGGTCACTTCCACTTGGCATCCAGTGCCCTCTGAGCCCTTAAAGAGGTAGTCCAGATTCAACCCTTAGCCCTGAACAACAGGACCATGGATTTTAATTTGACTCCACACTATTGCTTTCACTGGCATGAATTGACTACATGATTGGCTGATTTGTGCTAGTTAAGTCTTTTAGGGTTCAGGGCTTGGGTAAGGGAGGACACTGAGATTCATCTATAGAGCTAAAGTCATGTCAATGACCCTTGCACTCCCGAGAGTGCAGCAGTGTCTAGATGCTTTCACATTCTTGTGCTCAGATAGAGGTGTTATATCCAGGAGAACAAAAAGATTCTAATCAGGTGGAAACACTAGTGTCGATGTTAGAGTGGGAAGGCTGCCTCCTGTTGTCATTAATGCTTGAGTGATTAAGTGATTTTCCCTTGGGTAAATTATTTTCTCTCTCCTGTCTGTTTTAGGATATAGTCCTTTTCACAAACATCAATAAGTAGATAGTAGGTGGTTGTAGTTTACCAAGAACACAAGGTTTTTGTGCGTGTTTTCCTACAAGCACAAGTATCTTGTGTTTTTGGTAAACTACAGTACAGCCAAGAGCTGTAGTTTACCAGTGCAATGGATTGTTGGCCAGATTTCTTTTTACTTGATAAACTGCAATTTGAATGTTGTTAATAGATATTACTTGAAAATTATCATAAAAACAACTGATTATTTGCATATTTCTGAAAATGGACTTGGAGGGTTTTGCATCTGAACTCTACGTGAGTGTGATGGAGTGTAAGAGACCCAGCTCACTTCCTCCCCACCCACAGAGGAAATAATGGAAACAAACAAAAAAAAAAAACACCTTAAGCTGGTGTGAAGGTAAACTAAACACGGGTAGTGATGCTCATCTCTGTCATGTTCAAGAGGTGTGTGGGTGCCTCATGAGCCTATCTGTGGCTACGCGCTCTGACTTCTCAGAAAGAGCAACGGGATTCCCTGATGAACTGCCCCAATGGCTCATTCTTCTCTCTCACTCACACACTCAAACTCAGACACACACACACACACAGACACAGAAACACACTTTCACTTTCTCTCACTTTTCTTCGCACACCCTCATATTTTTTCAGAGTGACTTTTTTTTTCAAAGTCCTGTGTGCATTATTTTTTGGCAGGCTTGCCAACCTTGCTGGCTGGTGTTGGCAGACCTGGTTGGCAGTGGCCCGATAGCAGTTTGGCGTGCTCCACTCGCACTTGGCTTGTGCCCTCGCTCTCATGTGGCGCAGTGTTTATTTACCCGCGCCAGTGGGCTACTCTACTGGCCCACTGTCTGAGCTCAGGCTGGTCCATCATTTACCACACACACATACACACACTCACTCACTCACTAACACACACCTTGCTTTATCCCAGGGCACAGACAGCCGTGTCTGTCTGTCTGTCTGTGTGTGTGTGTGTGCTGTGTTTGGGGGGCGGTTTTGGGGATGGGTAATTGCGCTGATTTGTTTCATGCAAAAAAAAGTCCTGTCCTGTTCTCCATAAATATCTACCTTTACTCAGTAACTTTAGCTCTTTAGTTTTTCTTTTGGCTAGGGCCATTTCATATAACATGTAGGCTATGGCGCTAATAATTAGCAATGATCACACAAAGATACCGCTCTTATCAAACCCTTTTGTTTAGGAGCCCGTCTTGCCTGTTTGATCTGATACTATGAGAACTTTGCTCTGATGTTGTTTATCTAATGAGCTGCTGCCTTGTGGTTTTGTGTCTGCAGGGTTTCCTTTCACAGACAGAAAAACTTTCTGCAACTTTTACTGATTTTACCCATTTCGTCTTTTTTTTTTTTTTTTTTTTTTTTTTCCTTCACTTTTCAGCTTCTGCTAGGTATGCTTTATTCCATAGAATACCCTCACCCGTGGCATCTGTATGCTCAGATTTTAAATCAGGGAGAACATGATTATGATATTGCACCAACCAGCTCAGCAATAAATCCACCTGGAGGATATAAATGAAATGTCACATTTCAGTTATTTAGTGAGAGCGCCAGTCTTAAACACTTATTTGTGGATGGATGTTTTTTCCCCCGTTGGAGAACGGAAGGAGTTCCTGTTCTGTTCTGGCAGTCATCCCAGAGGGAGCCGTGTGAACCGGGCCACACTTGTGACTCAGTCCTCTCTCTGTAGTCCAACTGGCAAGTTGAGACATTTCATTTATTCTGCTCTTGTCTCGTCATCTACATTAGACAGTACAGACTAACTTTACAGAACTGTCTCCCTTAAGGAAGTATTGTCAAGCATGTGGTCAAAGCATCGTGTAGCTGTTTTATGTGCCACACCTTTGTCACAGTAATTATGGAGGAATGATGGACGAGGGGCTGCAGTGCTCACCCAGTCTATCCCCGTCACTGTGGGAATACTGTGCAGTATGTGACAGAACTAGAGAGCTGATGACAGAAGACACATTTTATATACCATATTTTGAAAAATACTTAGGCCTCTTCCCTTTTCTCTGCTCTTACCGTTAACTGTGGCTTGCATTTCTAAGAATCTTCGGTCAAGTAGTTTAGAGGTCTTGTTTTTGGCAGCGCTTCTGAGGTAAGTTGTAGTTCATAGGCTATAGTTGATTCATGGGGGCTTTACCCTCCATGCTTCTTACGTTTTCACTGAAGCTTTTCTCAAAGTCAGTTTCTCCGTTTCACTCACAGCTCTCGACCACTATAGGATTTGCTGCGAGGCAACACTGCAGAGCTTCATGTTTGTGCCTCACCCGTTAAAAATGTGTGTAAAACGAGTGAAAAAGTTCCTGCATCTGTGGCTTACTTGTGGTAAGGTAGAAGAGCTTGCATTGTTGTATTAAATGTTTACCTGGAAGGACCCCGCCTTTCCTTTAGCTCCACCTTTGTACAAGCAGAGACTGCACACACCGGAGTAATCCAGTGTTACCTGAGGGCAGTCTGAGGGCCTTGCGGAGTTTCCAGAGTGTTCTAGTGGTTCACTCAAGGCGTGTGTGTGTGTGTGTGTGTGTGTTTGCGTGCGTACTGGAGCATGTCAGTGAGCAGGAAGGGTTTATGTAAAGGAGATCTGTGTATGGTAAGGTGAAAGGAGGGAGGGATGGAGGAACAACTTTCCGTTAAGAGGTCAGAACAGAAAGTTTTTCCCACCCAGATACAGAGCCAAGTGGCAGATGGAGATAGGCCTGGGTGGTGATGGTGGTGGAAGTGGTGGTTATGGGGGGGGGGGGGGGGTTGGACAGTTAAGGCCAGCAGGGCAGTGTTGCGTACTTATCCCTCCGGTGGTGGGGTGTGTGTGTGTGTGTGGGGGGGGGGAGGTGTTTGAGCCGAGCGATACGGGCAGATGATCTGGCCTAATCTCAGTGGACCAAGCAGTGACCTAGCAGCTGGCTGACGGAACATCCCCAGTGCATTCCTCCCTATCAAATCTCAGAGCCTGGCCTGCTCAGACAAACGCAACTATGAAGTTGGGTGAAGAAAAGTGTCTGCCATGTTATCCTTCTGAAGCACACGTGAAGCTGTTAGGCAATAACCGCCAGAACGGCATAGAGACAACTGAACTACTCTGCACGGTGTCCTTGGCTCTAAACCAAGTTTACACTGTGGGGCTTGTTTGGGCCTCAGGCTGTGTTTTATGAAAAACTGTCTTTTATGAAAAGGTATTTCAGCTTCACTTAGTCAGGTGTTGTGTTCCCTCCCCTTCCTCCCCCTCGGTGGGTTTCTATTAAATCAGATAATACACATACTGATTTCAAATCTGAAAAATGTTGGGTTAGTCATTCAAATACACACCCACATGTTCCGTTAATTTTGTTTGCCAATTGTGCAAGACTGCCATTTACTTTCTTTACAAAGTGTTCCACCAAACGTTTCCTGGTTATTTTTGTTATTTCTCTGGTGCCTTTTTCACAAAGGTCTTGGCTGATTCCCAGTATCCTCCAAAACCTTCAGCCCAGAATCCTCAAAGACTTAACTGGCATGATTCAGCTGGTCACAAAGTTGAGTCATTCCAGTTAAAGTCACACCAAGCTATTTTTTTTCCTTTTTTTTTTTCTTTTTTTAAACTACGAATCTCCCCCTACTGCTGAATACATGTGAATTTGTTTACAGACCAAAGAATTTGAATCACCAGTGATCATTTTCGAAGAGTTATGTTGACTAAAATGTTTAAGGAGAAATTCAGTGTGAATCAGTCCATAGCCCTGTTGTTCAAGGTCTCCAAGTGCTGTCATTAGGGAAAAAGAGCAAGAAAATTTGATACAACATGGACTGAACAGTGCACCGGGAGCGGGAGCCGAGAGAGACTTCATTCACCCCTTAATGAGTCATTTAGCTGAGTTACCCGATTACCTAATTACCAATCAACCTAAAATCAGCATAAAATATAACCTAGTGTCCCTTTAAGTCTTTGAGGGCTCAGGGCTCAGGGCTTAGAGACATTGGGATTCAGTCATTGTTCCGATCCAGCTAACTAGGTGAGCCAGCGGTCATGTTGAACCACAGAAGGGCATGGCATTCAATTTGTTCGTGTTTCTCAGAGGTCATTTTCAATCCTGCCCACCACAGGCTACACACACACACACACACACACACACACACACACACACACACACACTTCTCATTAGCATCAGCCCCAATATTTCACCTTCCTGTAAGGCCAGTAGAGGTTTATGTGCCTGTCCTTTCCAGAAATTGAGTCTCATTCACAAGGTCCCTTTTTCTCCTCTCGATAAATTAAAGACATGACACATCCTATCTGTCAAGTAACGGGTAAGACTGAAAACTTTCAACAGACAGATTAACAGGTGTAAATCACATCATCACCCTTATATCATTGATGTACGCCCTCAGCGGTACATATGTGAGGGCAGCATAAAATATGTTATTTTATCAGATAAACTGCATTAGTCTCCACCCTCCAGAAGTTATTTACCTTGCCCGCGATGAAATGGTCTGATTTAGTCCTAAACAATGTCAATTTACAACATTATTAAAACGATCAAAAGTTTTGTCATCATGCAGCAATAGAATGCAACAGATGATGCAGTAGTTGTACTCATTTAAATACACACTTGAACTATTTGTGCGTGTGCGCATTGGCCAATTCTGTTGTTGTGAAAGGGTCTCTGATTGATGTAATTCCCCACTTTCTTGATCAGGCCTGATTTTAAAAGGCAGACATTTTACTGTACAGGTAATTTTGTGTGCATATTAAGCAGTTAGTGATGTTCCGTGGCAGTCTCTCTGTCGGTCTCTGTCTCAGCTTGCATGCTCTTTCTCTTTCAGCGACCCCTGTGTCTCTGATGTGGCGTGGAGTCTCAGATAACGATGCCCATAGCAGACTAAACGAAGCTGCTTTATGTTGTAAACTCCTGTGACTGTGTGTGCTTGCGTGTGTGCACGTGTTCATGTGCATGCATGTGTGTGTGTGTCTATTTTCTCATGTGACCACATGAGAAGTGGAAACAGTTGAAGTCCCAAATATTATTGTGACCTTTCCCTTTTTGAAAACTTGTATTATGGCCACAGGCACTTAGCATGTTGGTGGGAGGTTGACATGAGCACACAACCATTTCAAACTAAATATTTTAAATTACTTTTGACTCAGAAGCATAGGATGAGAAGCCAAAGAGTTTTGGAGCGCAGCGGTCTTGAAGCCCTATTTTGTCTGGGAGTTGTCAGGCCTTTGTACTTGTGTACTTGGTCACAGCGTTGCATGGGAGATTTCAAATTTGTCTCTTTAAAAGAAAATATGGTATCTCAGAGAAGGGCCTGTGAGGATGCCTCAGAGAGAAACTGCTTTTCACTCAGGCAGCAATACAGCTGGACAGACGGTGAGCCGTCAGGTCACATAAATGGAAACAGAACGTGATTAAGTGCTGAAGAACACCTTTCATGTCATGTTAAGACCCCCCTTCTCTCTGGTGGTGGTAGGTCGGTTGCTCCATGAGCAAGTTGTTTTTAACCTCAGAATGAGTCATCGCTCCCGAACCACAGCGGTTGCTATCACCTTTTGGTAACTGTAAAAGGGAGTGTTTGTTAGTTCAGAAAGCCCAGATGACACACATTGTAAACTTGAACTCTTCAGAGGATCTCTTACTTGTACTCTGTGGTTGTCTCTCGCCATGGTGCATCTGAAAAGACACATGTAAATAGCACCCACACCCTATGAACATACAATGAGCATGTACAACTGTTGCTTTCTAGTTTCTGATACCATCATTGGTTTGATCTTAGCATGTTATCACTCCATAGGCCTGAGTGAGCGAGAGAGAGGGAGAGAGAGTGAGTGAGAGAGAATGAGCAAGTGAAAGGGTGTAGAAGGTTTTCTATTTCATATAGGCCAGCTGTGCAGACCCACACCTCTCCCTCTGTAATCTGTGTGTGTGTGTGTGTGTGTGTGTGTGTCCCTAGTTGGTAGATGCTCCTGTGAGACATGCAGGTTGGTCGCAGCCCTTCGGTTCCAGGCTGCCTCCCTGCCGCTGCCTAATGAGAAGCAGGGTGTGGAGTTGGCTCGTAATAAGGTGCTGAGGGACAGCGTAATGGTGGGACCCTTGTGCTTGTCAGAGGGAGGAGGGTGCTGTGTTGGTAAATGAGATATGGATGCTGGGAAGGCTTGAAGCACTCCTGGGGAGTATTCCAACTACTTGGTAAGTGTCTTGTTGACATTATAGCTTTTGCTTTTCCAAGTAGGTGATGAAGTGGTAAACCTGGGTAAGTGAAAGATGAACTATGGTAATTTAGTATTTACGTGGAATGTCAACAGAAGTGACATCATGCAGGATCTCAAACAAAACGCTGCTGTCAAATTCAAGTTACTAAATTAACTTTGCTCACTGTCCCTCCACCCATACATGCACGCTCACTAACCCCCGCCCCCTCCCCTAACCATCTTGTTGGTGTTTGGCTGAAACTTAGTTTGTTATGTTGTGGTGCACAGCCTGTGCCCCTAGTGTTTGTTTGAGGTTTACAGCCCCTGTGTTGTCTCCTGAGACCGGGCTTTTTCACAATGCATTCAGGGGGCAGGCAGCAAGCTGATCAAGGGGAGATGCCTACGAACTGAGACAAAAAAGATATTGCACTAAAAACCATGCAAGATCTAATAGTGAACTTTTAAGGAGACAGTAGGCATTTTGCGCACAGTGCGCACCGCAACGACAGCAGGCATACACCTTTTTGTAATAGTCTACTGTAGATGCGCGTCTGGATCCTGTCCGCTACCACAGCCGCATAGTTTAGTTTGACCTCAACCTTAACTAACAAGCAAGTTTCGATCAATTAACAGTAATAAACACACATACTAGCCAGAAGTTCTTGGGACACATCCAGGTTTACTCCACAAATGAATATTAGTGAAATAGATTTACCTGCTTACGGGAGTTTAGCGCTCTGTGCGCGCGACCAAGTCTAGGTGGCACGTGCGTACTTGCGCATGTTCCAACGATGATACGGCCATGTGTAAGGATCTGTACCGCGGGCCTTAGGCTAATGTCTTTATACCTCGATTATCTCAAATTAACAAGATAACCTAATTTACAGAATTTGCTAAATCTACCACATAAAACACGAATCGAGGCAATGTGCTTATTCGCAGATTCATTTAAATGGTAGCACCCAAAAATAGTAGCACATCTCACATGAATCCCACACGAATTTTACTGCACAAAGATCACGTGACTACATTCGCAAGTTTTTAAAGTTCTTTCCATCAGTTGCCTATGTCTAACATTGTGCCCATGCACGACTAAAAAGCCTAGGGGACAATTTGATATGCGTAACTGTAATCATTGCTGATACACGCCCCGCCCTCGATCATCCTCCTGACCAAAGATTCACAAGAAACTCCAAATGGTTAGGCTACTGTGGATACTGCCGTCTCGACCAAAGGTCATCGCTGCCGTAGGACAGACTCTTAACTAATTACACTAACCAAATAAGTTATCAGATCGTGAATTAAGAATAGGCTATTGGGCTTCGGTCGATTAGATGTTGATGTTGAACAACTCCACCAAACATGGAAGTTTTCAGCTGACCACGGCGTGTATATGAGGACGGTTTACTGTAGTGGTAGCCGCGATCGGGGCTGTATGGATAGCTCACTGGAACAGATTACCTACAATTTTAAAGCACATTTAACTTACCAAACCTACGTAGGCTACCCTGCTCACATTTCACAGAAAACGACTGGGAGTGCCTTTTATGATGAGTCAGCTGATCTGTGGACTGTTTTACCTGGTTTTGTTTGCACTTTCAGGTAGGATACTGGGAATTTTATGTGACTCACTCTTCCGTCAGAACTGACAAACGTGGTTGTGATGTGTCTTTCCCCTTTCTTGTCCAGGAGTATTGGACTTAAATATCTTGCAGTTTGCAAAAATAACTCTCCTCTTAACTGAACCAAATTATGATAACGTGGGTAGTTACAAAAATATTAAAAAAAAATTCCACAGGTCTTTTCATGTCGATCAGTAGTAGTGCCGAAAACTCGCCCTATAGATATTCGACCATGGCACTTCGGCTGTATATAAAAATAGCCTACATCAGCGTAACTAGTTGACTATAGATTTAGTTATGCAGCATAGCATTCATTAAACGGGCCTATATGTCAGATAATTTAGCCCACGTTTTGCGAATTTAATGAAAAATAGCACCACTGCACTGAGTTTTCAAGATTGTATCGTGGGTGTGGCTTTTTTTCCCTACTGACATCACTCTAAATGAACGATCCCCTTACAAGTATAAAATATGTCCATCTTAAAAGGTAAGACATCTGGATTTATCGTAGCCTCGACCTGTGTTTAACTAATAGGCCTGCATTGTCAATACAATGCTACACACAGTTCGTTAAAAATTTGTAATAGATGCTGTTTAGCAT
>JAVQKI010055288.1:0-12852 GCA_036025975.1 Nematalosa erebi
ATAATGTTTCATGAAACAAACTGACTATACTAGTCTTAAGCAGAATAAATATCCACTTCTGACATAAATGCCGACAGTATAATCACCATGTCAATTTTTTTTTTAATTCCTGGCTTTCCTCTTTCCTCCCTCCAACCCTCCTCATATTTTCCCAGCATAGGATTGCTCAGCTGAAGGCTCATCAGGTTGGGGGGATAACCCAGGATGAGTCGAGTCACGTCCAAAAAAAGTGGAATTTATATAACGTAGCTATCATTTCCCTTGCTTGTCCTTTAGCCTGCCAGTGCACCATGGCGTGTTTGGTTGCCCTTGCTCTCGACTGGCGTTTAGCCCAGTCCTAGTACAATACAAACCACCCTCACCATCTAGCCTTTTTTGTCCTCATAATGCAATGACACTGAGAGATGAGTTAAAGGTTAAGGACCCATAAATGAAGGGGATCCTTTAGCAGGTCCGCTTCCACCCATGCGCTTAGACATATGCACACACACACACACACGCGCACACACACACACAAACACACACACACACACACACACACACACACACACACACACATGCACACACACACACACACACACACACACGTGGGCTTGCTGACGTTTGGCCCAGGCTGAATTCCCACCAGTCCCTGGCAGCTTTTGCGGCTTTGCTTTTAACCTGGCAGGGCCTGGCCCCTGTGAAAGCAGCTCAGGATGGCAGCTGCTCAAGAGGAATCTGTATTAGCGTAGATTTGCAAGAATGTGGATGTTCCCTCCACTAATCTGAAGCCTTTTACACGCAAGACGACTGACACACCTCTATGTGCACATAAATGCACCCACACATGATGAGCTGGAACACTCCTGCACAGACACAATGCTCTTTGTAGTGATGCATGGTGATCCATGTAGTGACATGGTTTAGGGGTAGAGGTGCTTGGCTGTCACATTTATGACCCTCAGACACAGCCCAGCACACAGTGGAGCCTGATCGCTATGCCATACTAGACATACACCAAGTGACACAAACCTAATGTTTATAATCCCATGCATTTCAGTCTGGATTGTCCATTATATGCTACAATCCTCCTTAATAAGTATAGTTTTTTTTCTAAAATGTAAGCATATACAAAAATAAATTGCACCACTGCAAACAGCTTTCTTTTTTTTCATTTTTAACCGTGAGCCACACAAGAAGCATATCTAACCAACTGGAGACAGAAGAGAGTGTTTACTTCAAAATGAGCAGCTTTAGAGTGCCATTCAACACATCTGCTAACACAGACACACTGGAGGACAAAAGACGAGAAAAAGACCAGAGAAAGTTGCCTTGTTTCATGTTTTCAGAAAGAACACAGTGAATACTCTGGCGGACGAGTCACCCTTTTTCACTAAGAAGTGTGAAAAGCAGCACAGAGAAGGTGAGCTCCCCACGAAATAAACAAACAATAAAAAAACATAAACAACTACAACAAAAAAAGTGCAGACTTGCCCCCCTTAAGAATCAAAGAGGCGATCCTCGCATATCTCCAAAGCGGCCTTGGTGGCACCGCCAAACACCTCCACGTTAGCATCCACCCAGGGCACCACATTGCCTGGCATGTAGGAGGAGCAGTTTGCCATGCCGGAGATGTCCACTGGACGGAGGACGCGATCCCACATGTTAAAGTGGCTCAGCTCTCCCACAAAGGCCTGAGTTGCATCAAATCTTCCTCCTACAATGTCCTGTGTTATAAAAATGACAGTTAGGTTATATACACACCTAGTAACCGCTGGCTAACCTGTTAGCATCCAACAGTACTTCTCTTCCTCACAAGTAGTCAGCAATCATGTTATGGTTGCTGCAGTGCAGAGCCATGAAACTATAACTAGAGTGCTTCTTCTTACAATAGATTTACTTGACTTCACTACTTTTGTAGTGATATTTACAAGATATTTTTTCTTCTTGATGCTTGAAGGCTTTCAAACTTACATTTATCTTGTATAACCATGTCTACCCTCCAGTAGAAGAGTGCAGACCTTTGGGCATATACATATTACACAGACACCATCTATTACTGTAGGCTAAATGAGCGTTTATGCAGTGTCTGCTTCACTTGATCCTGTGCACTGAAGCATTGCAAGGCAAACACGTCGGCTATTTATATGCTTTACCCAGGGAGGCGTGTGCCCACTAGAGTGTAAGTGTACACACAGTGTCTGAGGTGACACCTTAAGTGCCGCCAAAGGGGCAAGGTTGGAGAGCGTGCCAGGGACACAAGAGGTGACGTAACCTGCTCGGCGTCGCGTGAGAAAGCATGATGTATTGCTCTGCTCTGTCCCCAACCTCAACCCCTCTAGCCGACCGTCTCCCTCCCCACCTTCCCTCCCCCTGGGCCCCTGGGGGTCGTAGACAGAAGGCTGCCGTGCTCTGTGATCTCACCTGTTCCTGCCCTAGGATAATCACCCCGCCAGGCTTAATTGGGTGCCAGGGGGCCAGGTTATCTCCGGCACCCAACCGCTCGCCGTCCTGATAGGCCTCCCAGAAGCCGTCTCTGGTTGTCCAGGTGATGCAAATGTGATGCCACCTCCCATCGCTGATGGAGAGGGGAAGCTGAGCCACCTATGTGGAAAATAAGACAGTTACCTCTCATCAGCACATACTACATTACTACACTATACAGTACCAATGTATACTACACTATATATGAACTTATTTAAAACTTCTTTACTGGCAACAATTAATAATTAAATATTAACAATGATATACCAACATAACTTCAATAGAGCCAGCCACTCAGATGTGTTACTGAGCAGTGCATGGCAATTATTTCAACGCTGGGCTTGAGTGGAGGGAGTCCTCTTATAAAAGAAAGCTTTGGCATTACAACCATCTTCATCTTTAATGAACACAGAGCCGCTTAAAGAGAGTGTGGCGCCATCGGCTCTTTTGATCCATTGCATCAGCCGAGAGCTCCCTTGGCCTGAGCACCGAGAACACTGGGTAAGTCGGAGACCCCCTTTTCAGTGGCTCATTTCACCTCTCCAAAAAAAAAAAAAAAAAATTCCGGTGCACCAAAAAATGCTAATGCCACCATGGCACGGGGCAGAGAATGAGCTATTACTCGAGAGGAATGGAACGTGGTCTGAGTGGTGCATTAACAAGCCTCGGTTTGTCTGCATCCTCCTGGCAAACACACGCTCGCACACACACACACACACACATGTATAATGCATGCTGTTTCGGGGGAGCTGTAAGGGAGGCTGCCTCCATCGATAAGATGTCAAACTGACGTGTTGGAGGAATGTGGGTGAGGGTGGGGATGGGGTGGGGGGATAAGAGCCTCACAAACTACTCAAGATGCCCCACTTGAGGCGCGCCACCACCGCCCTTCATTTCATGCTGGGGAAATTACGCTCTGCTTCTCGCCACTTAATTATTTTGGCACCTCAGGAAAACCACTGCTGCGCCCACAATGATTTATCGTGCGTTTCAGCTTCTCAGCCTTGACACGTTCTCTCAAGCGGGCTTACTGCTGCACCCCAACAAAGCTACAAAGCTCAGATACACCTTTATTTGCCAATTAACTCTGTCATTACTTGGCCTAAGTGCATAATATAGGTAACATCACATTTCTGTATTATGTGTTTGTGGTGTGTGTGTGTGTGTTTTATGTGCATGTGTGTGTGTGTTTGCATTTATTGTCCATGTTTTCATGTCTTTGCATTTTCCAGTGGCTCTCTTACTTTTGTATTTATTGCAATTGCAGTAACACTTAAAATAGAGACATTAGTTCCACTATGAACAACAGGAAAACCCTACAGTGCATAGTGATCACAGCTGGATAGATCATAGGTGCCCCACTCCCCTCACTGCCAGACATATACAACACCCGCCTTACCCTTAAAATGACCATGACCAGACTATGAGCGACGCTAGCCACTCCACACACAATCTTTTCAGCCTCCTGCCCTCTGGAAGGAGATATAGGAGCAACCATGCCCACTCCACCAGACTAGCAAACAGCTTAATCCACCAGGCTGTCAGGAAACTGAACTCTCTCCTCTCTCTCCCACCCCTTCTCTGTGCCCCCCCAAAAACTCTGGGCCCTGAAGTTGCTGCTGCTTTTTTTTGCTACTATAACACATCTATTGCACAATTACATTTTTGCACTGCTACTAACATATTTTTTTGAAGAACTCTAGACTCTGAAGTGTCTGCTGGTTTTGTATAAAACATATCTTCTTACACTATTACAACACATCCTTTTGTACATTTTTGCACATCATTCAGCACTATCACAACACATCATGCAGGATTATTTTGCTGCTTGTGACATTCTTGTGTTTTTGTCTTGTGATCTTTGTGTCTAGTGATCTTGTCTGGTTTACTGAAAATGTCTTTGTCTGCTATGTACCTTTTTCTTTAGTGTTAGGAAATGTCTTATTCGTTGTGCATCTCTTCTTAACCATGGGATAGCGAGCAACGTCATTTCAATTCCTCCGCACATCTAGAATATGTGGAGAAACGGACAATAAAGCTGCCTTGACCTGACTTATGTGTGTGTGCGAGGGAGTTGTCCAGTTCACAGAGTTTCTTACCTTGTCATTGACGAGCAGCTCAATGGGATTGTTGCCCCACTCGATGAGGACAATCTCGTTGGCCTGGCCAGGCACCCCGTAGGAGAAGGGGGTGCCAATGCCCGGTCGAGCGCTGGACTTTAGCCACATGCAGACAGTGAAAGCGTACATCTCTGGCAGACTCTTCTTGATGCGCCCATACAGGTAGTTGGTGCGTAGAGGCAGAGACACTTTGAAGTCCTCTGGAGACTTGAAAGCACTGTTACCTGAGGCCAAGAGAGCGAGCGAGAGAGAAACAAAAGGAAAAAAAAGAGAGTGAGAAAGAGAGACAGGAGTGTGAGACGGGGTGCAGTGACACTGACAGGCGTGTCCTGTGGAGCCTGGAGTAAAGGGGGGAAAGATGAGCAGAGTGATGGATGAAGGTCATGACAGATGGCTGGTCTCCAGTCAGCCACTGGCTCAGTCTCAGATGACGCATTGGATATGAATGGACAATCAGTCATCTCCGCAGGCCCCAGGCCTGCTCATTGATCTGAGAATTAAACTCTGGCAGGTGGGGCCCTGATGACTCTCCCTTAATATCCATAAAGAATATTATGT
Organism: Nematalosa erebi; assembly: GCA_036025975.1. NCBI lineage: Eukaryota > Metazoa > Chordata > Actinopteri > Clupeiformes > Clupeidae > Nematalosa > Nematalosa erebi. The sequence continues at coordinate 5,142 of JAVQKI010055288.1, forward strand.
ATATTACAGTGCTAAAGTTAGCAATTAATGACTATTTGAACTGCCTACGGGATCTGGAATGACAAGGCCCTGCTATTTTTGTGTTTTTGTTGTACTTGCTGTGACTAAATAACTCTCATGGCCCAACCTATCACAGTGAGATAAATGTTAGAATGCACTACTTTAGGCCCATACATGAGAGACTGTTGTTGCATGTCTGCCTCACTTCTGGTACTGAAATGAGTTGACTTTCCCTAAATACGTCTATATCTTGTCAAAGCCAGTGTAGCTTATAAAAGCATTATAAAATGTATGAGCGTCACATAAAACAACCTCAGAAGCAAGCAGAGAGATCAAAACCAGAAAGTTACGTCACTCTGCCTGGATCAAGGTTTTGAATCCCTGGGCTCAGCAACCTCATATCCGATATGAAGCATGTGGTAGTTTTTACACTGGATTAACATACTCGATAGACGGTGTAGCACATACTTGACTCAACCCATATGTATGTATGTAAATAATATGTATGTATCCGTATTTGTGTGTATGAAAGTATGTGTGTGTACAGAAACAGAAGCCTTACTTCTCTCCAGCTCTGCAATGCGTTCCAACAAGGAATTCAGTGTATTTTCAGTGCGCTGCCGGTGGGCAGCCGTCTCGTTGTACAGCTGCGCCTTCTCCTCCTCCAGCTCGGCCACTTTGGTCAGCAGCTGGTTCTCTAAATCGCTCAACCGGCGCCTGAGAAGGTCGCGCAGCTCATTTGGAAAGGTTGCACCTGAGGTGTTGATGCGAACTTGCTGTTGTTGCTGAAACCAAAAATGTATCAACATTAAATCAATGTCAGACACACAATATAAAATAACAGAAAAAAGAACTTTTTGTGTGTGTGTGTGTGAATTAGCAAAATGTGTGAACAGTTAACATAAGAATATAGAGAGGTTAGAGAACATAAATGCTTTCTGCAGTTCGCACAGATGTGATGGTGATATGCAAAATCAGAAATACGGATAAACTGCTAAACTTCACGCCAATAACACTTCTTCATTTAGCGTATGGCAAAATGTGCAACAAGATTAGCATTGATTAACTGTGTGTGTTTGTATATGAGTGTGTGTGAAAGAGCGCGTGTGTGTGCGCGCGCGCGCGTCTGTGCACCCGGACGTTCGTGTAGTTGCCCTTCTTTCCTGCATGCGTGCCATGGTCTGTTTCTGCGGTAGCTCAAAGAAATTTGACTATATTGGGCGATTATCTTATTGAAAACGAAATCCATTTCAGAGAAATCGCATCCAGAATTATTTTACACTGGTTGTGGAAACATATTAGTTACGATCTCTTCGAGTACTGCCATATTTCAATTAATGTGTCTCCTGTGACATCAAAGACGGACAACTGGCTATTTATAATTTGTAGGTATAATGGTAGGACACCTTTAGCTCTGCTCTTACCTCTAAGTTTTGAAGGCGATCCTTCAGGCTTTGCATGGTCTTCCCAAGTTGCTCTATGGTCTCAGTCGGATCACGCGGAAGGTCCCCCATTGTGTTCTTATTGAAGTCCTTGCGCCTCGAACCTTGGCCCCTTCCTTTGCCCTCTCGCGGGGAATCTTGAGCCTGAGCCTCGCATCTTGAAAGTTTGGCATTGAGCTCCTTTATGGTTCCTTGCTGACTGACGATAGTCTCTTTCTGTTGCAAAATGGTTTCCCGGAGTTGGACTATGGTATTCCTCAATTCTTCCTCCTGAGCACTTGCGCTCTGCACTCGGTTGGTTGCGGACACGGGGCAGCTGAGATCAGTCCCCGCGGGCACAGCGGTGCAGACAAAGCGGTTGCCCTTTGTAACGTTTGCGCGAGCCACTTGCCCTTTACCGAGCGCATAAACGTATAAAAATCCTAGGAAGAGAGTGATCATTCCGGCAGCTGGCGCGAACTAACAGGTGTCTATTTGTGATAAAAAATCTAGCTCCTTTTAAGAACACATTGGCGACGCGTCTCCAAATAAATTCGTGACAGATTCAGAGTAGGGGACAAGGGACAACATACCTCTACTTTTTAGAACACCAGACAAAGCCGTTCGACTGAAAGCATTTCTCTAAAGTACAGCACCACAAATCCGCAGAAGTTATGAAAATTACATGAACACACTATCACCAAACAACAACACAGCGCAGCACTGATTTAGCGCGTGATACATTACGCATTAGCTAAGGTAATACTGTGCAATAATTAACTAAATGTGTAACTAAAAAATGAAAAACTTTTCCCCTCAAAAAATCCTGGTCTTAAAGTAGTTTAATCCATTATAGTTTAAGTCCAACACTGAAGGAGTCCAGCTGTCGATGTTCAGATGCGGGGGTAAAACCAACTCAGGGAAATACAGCAGTGAGTGGTGCTGAAATGACAGCAACCGATGTTCAGCGGATTAATATACTGCGCGGTGTTTGGCTACGTCGCTGACTTGAATGAGGTTCAAGTTACGTCACTTACTCCATCTGAGGGGAATTATTGGAAGATTCGCATTTGGTCAGTCTGTTCGAATTACGTGGTGGAGTCTGTTCAAAGCAAGCATGAGTGATACGGACAGGAGCAAGTTATGGCGAGAACTATTTAGCAACTGAAATTCAGTCACAAATGGGCACATGTTAAGCAATGGCGAGAGCTATTTAGCAACTGAAAAGGGCACATGAATTACTATAGAGTAATAAATACTGGCACATCGGCAGATAAACGAAAAAATTGTTCACATTGCGAGATAATCTTAAACATTACATGTATTTGTCATATATGGCTTTATATTGGGTTGCTTTGAAATGAATCTATTGTATTATTCGACCTTACGCGGAAATGAGTTTGGCAAACTGAAATTAAAATGTATTCACCGTGTACTGTAGTCTAGCCGGATGTGTTGGGGGTCACGGATTGAAGCTCTGGCACCTGGCTAAGCTCATAGTACTGGCATGGCACTGTCAGTCCCTGGCTTGATGATACGCAGCATGACCTTTCAGGTCAGAGCGGGTCAGGCAAAACCAGGGTATCCCCTGTGGTTCATCCCGGGATAGCTGAGGACAAACTTAGGCAGGTGGTGTTGTATGTCCTGTCTGGTGTGTGTGTGTGTGTGTGTGTGTGTGTGTGTGTGTGTGTGTGTGATGTGTAATGCATAATTGAACATTTACTGTACATGATAGGAATGCATCTCTATGACATCTTGCGCATGAGAAGCACAGGCTATTTTTTGTCCCTAGCACTCAGTGACATCTTTAAGATTTTTTTCTGCATTTCAAATGCACTCTTATTTTGATAAAGACAAAGGTTCCTACTTTTTACTGATTACAGATTCTCGAGGCATCACCTCCTGCACAGTAGAGTCAAAGTAAATTGTTCAGAGTCCTCTAGCCACCCATTTATACTATAATATCATCACCTTGCTAAAATAATCGCATATAAGTCTTTTTTTTTTTTCAGTTTTTTTTAGGAATCACAAAAAAATGGACTAATACATTTCTAGATGATTTGGGCAAAAAAAAAATTTGGCGATTATTTTAGCAAGGTGACGATGCTGAAATCAAAAATTAAGAGACCAAACAAGAAAGGGCATGACTTCTGTAATACGTCACTGGGAGTTTCTGGAAGATTGACATTGTATCCTTTACTGGAGAACACACTAGAGAAACAGGAGAGAAACAAAAAATATTTCATCATTCCAGTCAAAGTTGACTCATCTTGTGAGTGCTTCATATTTCTTCAGCACAGTGATAGCAGCTGTCATTATGGACCAGATAAGAGTGGGGAGCAAGATGCTTGCTTGTGTAAAAATGGTTGAACCAAACTGCATTAAAACACAGCAATAAAATGAAGATCAGCCAAACTGTTGTTTTGGGGTGCGTTTGAAATACCTCCAAGCCATTAGAGAGCCATGCCAAATAGTAAAACAATTGCCCATGTCTCAGTGCAAACATGTCTGGAGGAGAAGCCTGCCAGATGATGCAAGCTCATCTGTTAGACATGATGGACATAGACTGATGAGCTCTTGGCTGGGGCCCTGACAGAAGCTGGCTCACTCGTCACTGCAGATGCTGGGGAGGTTCAGCCAGCTTACTGGGAAGTTGGATGTTATAGTGTAAACACACTAGCACACCGGTGGCACCATCTCTCTGTTGTGCGTACATCTTCCATTCTCCCTCTTGGGGAGAGTGTATATCTTCCATTTCTTTCTTTCTTTCTAAATAGCAATGAGATATATGATTCTTCATTCCCATTCTGGTACACAATCACAAGCACTCCACATGGTGTCACATCTCCTAGGCGAGTGCATACAAGCACTTCAGCAGTGTTGTGACTCAGAAGGCTCATCAAGAGCCAAATCATCAGCCTTGACCAAAGCCAAACAAGTTTTCTCCCTCGACTGCTTGAGTCTGTGCCTCAGAGGGGCGCAGGCACTTTACGTTCCTTATCTGTCACCTGGGCTTCACAGCGTGTTGCCCGAGAAAATAAAAAAAAAGTGTTAGAAGAGTCACACCCCTGCTCCGTCCAACAGCCCGGGAGCTCGTGGAGCAGCTGAGGGGAGTTACTCATCCCCTGGCTGAGCTCGCTGACACGTACTCCTCCGCAGATGCTGATGAAGAGACAGCCTCTTCTACTGCTTCCACAAGAGCATTCTGGAGGTGAGGGCCTGGGGGTGGGGGGTGGAGCAAGACCCAACTGGGGAACTCACACGACCAGGGTGTGGTACTTCAAAGGAGGGGGGCTTGGGAACTAGTATTTGGAGAAGTCTGTGTTGAGAAGAGACTGTATTAAGTAAGTTGATAAAAGGATCCAATGAGATTTCTGAGATAAATGGCGAATGCATTTAAAATGAGCATTATTGCAAGGGCAGCACTTAAAATGTGACAGGAAAATGTATTATGAATCTGAAAAATATTGCTCTTTATTTAAATTATGATAGTAATGTTATGGAATTTTGTGATGCATGTTTTATGTCAACATGATGAATTCGGCTATGAATGATTCATGTAATTGTGATTAATTAAAATTGTGATTAAAATTAGGTTTAGATGAAAACAGGATCATGACATGAATATGGTATCAAGGGAGATAGAATTTAGCCCACAACTGTCTACTGACAACAAGAGAGACTGAAGCTTGGTGAAAAGAATATTTCCCAGCTATCTCATGCCAACCAGGAACAAAGTGCTCCTCGAGGCAAGCCATGGTCTACAACAAACCTGTAGAATAATAAGGGAATCGTAGCCTTCCCAGGCTTCAGACCAGCTCAGCTGAACAAACCCTTAAATGGTAGCATCCAAAACACAAATTAGCATGCCTCTGTATAAATTCAACTTTGACAGCACAGATTGCATGGCTTGGCAGGTGTGTTCTTTGAGCTGTTCTGATGGACTGTGGCTGGTTTTTAATGGTTCAGGTATCCCTCATCTCTCACGAAATCAATGTTGGGTCACGACGCACCATTTTCTTCCTCTTGAGCAGAAGCACTCGGGCCTCACCATGTCTGCTGCGGCTGCTGCTGTTCAAGGCTTTTCCATTGACAGGGACTGTTTTCATGCTCCAGCCATTGAGGAGCAGCTTTTTGGACATATGGGTGCCAGAGATTCTCTTTCATAAACAAGGACTGCGAAAATGCCAATGCATATAAAACTGAACTGAAAGTACAGATAGGTGAAAGCTATACAAATAAAGTTATTAAGTGAAAGCATCTTTTTTTCCCCATTAGGCGTCATCATAAATACCTTGATCTGCAGTTACATTTATGTCTATGTACCGTAAATGCTTAAGCCTTTTCCATTTGATTATTGATTTACATTCCCTGACCTTCGCAAAGCCCTTAATCCATCATGGTGCAACACAGAGCATAAAAAGAAGCTTAAAACATCAATAATAAAAACAACAACAACATCTCTCCTTAATTGGAAGATGCAGACAAGAGTCAGCTCTTTGAGGTGAGATGTACTTTATTTTGTGTCAAGATCAAATAATAATAAAAAAAAACATTATTAAGAATTTTGCAGTGGCTGATTTCTCCCCTCAGCATGCTTTGCTTTGGGAAAGTGGGAAAGTCAATGGGAAATTGCCCTGGGGGTGCAGAAGCAGCCTGATGTCTGTGGTCCTGGGTGATGTCAGCATGCAGAGTAACCTGCACTGCTCCGGGCCTCCCGACACTCTTACACATGGTCAATACTGACGCCAGTGTCTGCATCTGGATTAAGAACTGGAGTATCACAAAGCAGAAGAGCATTCCCATCACCTGATTAGCCTTTAGTCAGTGTCATTCCTGTCAGTGTCATTCCCATCACCTGACTGGCTATTAGTCAGTGTCATTCCAGTCAGTGTCATTCCCATCATCTGACTTGCCATTAGTCAGTGATATTTTAGGAAACTGTCACTGTTTCCCAGCCTAACGTCACTGTATGTTTGTCTTAATTTATGTCAATCACACTTTGCACATTTGATAATAAGCAGAAATAACAACCATAACAACATGAATGAATGGTGTGAACATAAAACCAGCAAACACACAGTAATCTGTTAACAGCATCTTTGAACTGGATATTTGCTATCAAGATATCATCTCCTAGAAGAAAGAAGAAATGTAACATACATGTTGGGCATTTGCTACTTCATTAGAGAAGGCAATTAGCCGTGCAGCATACCCGTTCCAACACAGTGTAGCACACAGTCACGTTACTCAGCAGTGCCAACGCTTGTGATGGGTAATGGAGTGTGGCGTCCCACACACCACGCTGGGCCTGTCAGCTCAGCACTGCTCCTGGCTGGGACATGAGCATGTGCTCTGAGGGAGGATCATGAATCGCTCTTGTCCAGGCGGATTGCTGTCCCAACAGCCTGTGCCGGTCACTCATCGATGAACTGCCCTTGGATGAGTTGGTACTGGGGTGAGGTTGCAGGCTGCTGCCAAATACTGCTGGCTTTCTCTCCCCATTGGTGTGTTGGTCAGTACAATGTGTGTGCTGGCTGCTGATTATCATATGACAATGATCAGCACAGGTCTTTTAGGAGACATGAAGTCCAATCTTTGCTCTCCATAGAGCTAGCCTATTGTAACAAACGGTAAGAAACGCATTGTTTCATTTCGTGCAAATTTCCATAACACTTTTGCAACACTTTCCTGGCTACCATGAAGCAGGATGAATCTAGATTCTTCTTTGCCATAACAGATTTTTCATTTGCACAGTGCGTGCAAACCTCAGTGTAACATGCTGGTCCATATCTACTAAACATAACACATCTCCCACAGAGAAATGATTAAGGGAAAAGCAGCTTAAATAGGTTACTGGCTAATTAACGAACATGTTTAAATCTAGTTTAGGTGCTCATCACCCGTGCTTCTGCTTCTGTCTGACCCACAGCTTCAAAGGTACAAAATGACATGTTGGTTCATACCGAGAGCGCTGGAGTGATCAAAGCACGCCGAGATGGATCAGGCATCACACGCGTGTCATTTCCCATGAGAAAAGAAACGAAACTGTCTTGGTTTGCAGTGTGCGATGGGTAATTAGTTCTGAAGAGCCGAATACAGCTAAAGTGGAAAAAGTTGAGTGTATTTGTACATTTTGGATAAGCTAAAATATGATCTACAGAGGCTGTTATTCAAACTGACACTTAAATATGTAGAAAAAAAAGTTGAAGACAACTTAATGGTATAACTGTCTGTTCATTTCAGAAGAGGCATCAATTGAACTTGGCACACAATAGTATAGGAATTAG
>JAVQKI010055476.1:0-10976 GCA_036025975.1 Nematalosa erebi
TGTGCTGGAAAGTTCTGAAAATGCTCACTAAAAAACTAGTGAAGTTTAACGCGAGAGAGAGAGAGAGAGAGAGAGAGAGAGAGAGAGAGAGAGAGAGTTTTTGCAAACATAATCTATTATAGATCTAATCCTTTATATATTAGATGTTATCTTCTACTCAGCAAGAGCAGTTGTTAATTTCAGTAAGATGCCATGTGCTATTTGGGTTTAGTATTTAATGTTATAAAACATTAAAACTCAAAGGCTACATTATAATGAATATCAACAGTCTTGAGTAAATGTTCCTCTAGCCTCTTTTTAATGTTGTTTACCTCAGGCTTTAGTTTCTAGAACATTCATGATTAAGATGTCAGAGAGAGTGAACCCTTGTGGTGTGATGTGACACACCAAACTATTATTAAAGTAAAAAGTGAGAATGCAAGCGGTCTGAAAAGTTCACACCTACAGTAAGGCCCCCATAGCCCCCACACATGTCTAAATAACACTGAAAATGATGACAGTCCTCTTCATCATAAAGAAGTTACTCTGTAAGTGTAAAACACACACACACACACACACACACACACACACACACACACACATATACACAACCCTGCTGTCCAAAGGGGATCAATCTTGCCAGTCGAACTAACAGTTTAAAATGGGCGGGATTCTTCACTGTGAAAGATGAAATTTGTCTGTTCTGTCCTGAAGTAAGGGATTTGCCTGCATCAATTTTTGCCATCGCCAATTAGATCATATTAATTTCACAAACTGAAAATACACCTGAAAATAAACTAATCTCACTGCAGTTGACATAGAACATTTTAAAAAATAGTTCAAATTGTAAGTTGACAGCTGCAAAAATGCTGTAACGTTATCTTGGCTGTCGATCTAAAATGCATTCTTGTGTAATTTGTATGACTTTCAGTGGAGTGTATACTTCTTTATTACGTACAGTTTGTTCAACGCGTTGAGTTATTATATTAATAGGTTCATATATGTTTGTGGCTTAGACTAGGCTATACTTGAAATTAGAGTCTCCAGTGTAAAATTCATGTTCGTTTGTTCATGTTTGCTTCAAGTGTGGACATTAAAACTGGCAAAGAATCAAAAAGGGGCCCACTCAGTGGTTTGTGTGTGTGTGTGTGTGTGTGTGTGTGTTTGTGTGTTTGTGTGTGTGTGTATAAGTGAATGTGAATGTGTGTGTGAGTGAATACATGTGAGTGTGTGTGTGTGTGTGTGTGTGTGTGTGTGTGTGTGTGTGTATGTGTCCTTCCAAACAAACAATGTTTTTTTATTTGGCAGATGCTTTTTTCCAAAGCATCTGCTTACTTGTGTAAAATTGAAATATCTAGTATATACTGTACATATAGTTAAATGTCAGAGTGAGAGGATGGGGCACATATTGTGTTGCCATGAAGCCCTGGGTGTGAGGCATTTCCATTTAGACTATACAAGAATAGTTTTCGGCATCATGGGGCCTAAAACAACAATGTCCCATCACACCGATTCGAACAATCATGGGGGACGTCAGTGGGTGACAGAGACTGTTATTAATGACATTTACTATTTTCTGTGAGGAGAATAGTGAAGTGACAGCCAGGTTATTAATAGTCCTTGCCTTGTTGGCCAGAGTGAAAGGAGTTTATCAGTGCCACCCGAGTCTAAATAGATGTCTATTCAGGGCAGCTCAACACCCCTTGGACAGGGAGCACAATAAATCTTTGATTGATAATTTTTTAAACTTTGACAGTCTAACAGCGGTGTGTGTGCTCTCCACCAATGAGCTTTGTGTTCCCCCTCGAGCATATGGCCCCTATAGTGGAGACAGGTGGATTGAGGAGTGGAGAGGCTCATCTCAGACTAAACAGATACCCCACACACCCAAAGACCTTTACCTCTTTTATCTTTCAGCTAGAAATCAGATACATTCATCACTTGACTTCAGAAAAATTATGTGGGGTGTGTGTGTGACATGTGATTACATGTGTCTTATTTGTTTTGGTATGAAAATCATCAGTAGGTTCTAATAGGTTAGAAAACTGATCTGTTTTAAACACTAGAGCTGTTTTGGTTGCTAATGCAAGTAGAAATCTCATTTGTAAGGCTTGAAACATCTGATATAGTCATTTGCCAGCGCTGTACTACTCATGTGAAAAGAAACCACTAAAACGGTGACGCTTTGCACACACATATGGACATCAGAGCAGACTTGATTATTTCATAATCCAGGCTTAGCTGTGTCTGATACTGGACTAGAACTCACACAGCAGACCATGACTCTTAAACGGCTGTGAAACATCTTTTCCAGACACACCCAGTTGTTAGAGCATGTGTGTGTGTGTGTGTGTGTGTGTGTGTGTGTGTGTGTGTGTTTGGTATTGGTATGTGTATGTGTATATGTGTGTGGTGGAGGTGATTCTCTGGAAGGAAGGAGTGAGCATTGCTAATCCTACCTTCTCTATTGCCCTCTTCCAGATCAGAGGAAGTGTGTGTCAATCGCTGCCCTTCTGCTTTGACACTGGAGTGAAGCTGAGAAGGAAAACGTGTGGGACTGTAGACGGTCGTTAAAAAAAGGAGACCATTTGATTTCCTCCCTCAACAGATGCACCACAGTCTCCTGGGTGACTCACAGACAGACGAGGCAAGGCACCGCTCCGATTTCACCATGTTTGTTTGAAATTCATCAAAAATTTTTGCCCTGCTTCTTTTCTAGGGAACCCTTTACTTAAGTGAAGAGGCCACTTACGACATCTGAAGATGTCACCCGAAAAAGACAGAGCCCCAGCTGCAGATGGGGAATGTTATATTAACGCCCATTCTTCCAATCAGAATAGTAAACTTCCTCCCTTGCATGAGGCCAATGAATATGCAGAGCCTGCCAGACAGCTGCTCGCATGGATTCACCGAACGGATTCAGCCGCTGTTAAATTCGCTCCCATTTACACTCACTTATTGGTAATATGCTAATGTTATCTGAATGATTACTGATTTCCTTTAACTCCTTATTTGACTCCTGGCAGACTGGTAGCAAGCAAGTGTGGAGGGATTTAAGGTTTTACACTGAGTGATGTGGTGGTTACACACACACACACACACACACACACACACATCTAACATACTTGCCAGACATTTCTACAACAGCTGACACTGTAGAGGCCAAAACTGCAGTAGTTTACCAACACTGCGATAGCGCCCACAAAATAACATGAGGGACAGAGAGACGGAGAGATTAACTAGCCAGTGGAGAGCTCTGGGTTCTACGGTTTCTTAGTCCAGCTGCAGCTTGGCTTAGCCATGCACTAGGTTACACTCCCTCACCATAAACTTGTGTGTGTGTTTTTATGTGTGTGTGTGTGTGTGTGTCTGTGTGAGTGTGTGTTAATGCCTGTTTTTTTCAGTTACACCAGGTGCTTGCACATATTCGGCTCAGTCTACTATGCTGCAACAAAGTGGCTGCAAGGCAATGCTGGCCTTTGAAATGTTTGTGAGAACTACCAATGTTGCAGGAAAGGGCTATACAGTGTGTGTTTGCCATTTCAGATGGCATGAAAGCAAAGCAGAATATATTGTGCCTAGAAGATATCCGAAGAATAAGGTGTGTAATGGAGGCAAACTAACTAGTTATGGCACTAAAAGATAAGTGGTCTTCTCAATGCCTATGTGAAACCTTAGAAGAGAAATGTATGGGGAAGGCAAGAGAGGTGGGTTTGACACCTAAACTACATCACACTCTAGCAACAGCTGTTTTGTAGTGTAAGACATAGTAAACATTTGATATTGCACTGTAACGACACCAAAAAGCATACAGCAGCAACTGAAATATTCTTTGTGTAATGGTACTTTTACAATTGCTTTTGAACTCATACACTACATCAGCGTGCTGTTAACTGTGACTTCACGTATCACATAGTGCTTAATAGTAAAGGTACGGTGTAGCAATGGGTGTATCACACACACACACTCACACACGTACACACACAAACACACACACACACACACACACACACACACACACGCACAAGATTCCTAGCAGCTAAAAGAGCTGTCTCATAATGCTGACCTGTGTTCACACCTGAGTGTTGATTTAATTAAGTTTGAGGAGTATATTGATCATGTAAAATAGGAGAGAGTCAAGGCAAATGGAGATGAATATTCTCTCAGATCAGGCTGAAGCGAAGATCAGTCTTTTATTATGACCTCAAACTCACTGCTATAATGCTGATGAATGAATTTACGACTGCTGAGGCAAACGCATAATAAGTAAGCCTAAAAAATGCTTCCCATCTTTGTTTTTTAGAGAGTTATGTGAGCTCATTTGTTTGTAATGTTTCATGCAAATGAATAATCTTCAAGTAAAAACATGTTTCTTTAAGAGTAAGCACAACAAGCCTCTAATAAGTTCAGATAATTCCTGACACACGCAAACACAAGCTTCTCGGTGCAGGAAACGATAAGCATACTCTCTTGTGCTTGACAGATATATAAAAAGTTTGAATGCTCGTTATCCTGTCTGTAATCGCTTGTAAATTCCCACTTTACCCCCGGAAGCCAAAGGAGGAATTACAAGCTGTTTTACTGTTATAGTGACTCCTGTTGAATTTATTTTACAAGGCTTGCTAGTAGCTCTCAGATTGTCACGCACACCAAAATAACAGACTGAGAAAAAGGTCTTAGTTTGCCTTTCCCATCAGAGTTGCTCTGCTACAAGCATTGTAACTTCAGGAGAGCTTGGTTTCAGACTACAGTATGCCTAATTCGACAGAGGCCCTAACACCACAGAGTGTGGGAAACCCACCTTTAATCTGCTCAATCTGTGCCTGATAGCTGCTTGACCCCCACAACTAGACTGGACTGCGCTGCTAAACAATATCTTACATTTTCTGCCCTAGAACCTTTAAAGGTAAAGTTCTCAATCTAGAAGAAAGATGGCTGATATTTGAACCTGACAGCTAATTCAACACAACTCTCCCTTCATTGATTGGCTGGAATGTTGTATGGCAGATCACGATTAATTTTTCCATTTCAGGGTTGTACCAGCGCGGGAGTTTGTCTGAGCGCACACACAAAAGGACCTTTATTGAACCATAAAGAGCAGTTTATCACAGACCATGCCTTTAATAATAAAACAGCACAAGGAAATGTGATCATTCTTCTATGGACAAATAGTTTATCTTTTTGGTATTGTTTTGATCATTTTTGTAAAATCGGTAGGTACCTTTAATACAATTCTTGTTATAACTATGATGATGATGACGGTGATGGTGGTGATTTTTATTTTTCACCAGGAATATCTTTAGAGCAGAGGCTGTGTCTAGCACAGTGGTGAGGTGCTTTGTTGAATAATTGCACGCATTTAAGTGTGGACCTAGTCTGGGAATGCTTGGGGGTGTTTGATTACAGAGACGGAAATGAAACAGTTTCCCTTAACTGCCTAAAACATGCTCTTCAATGGCTCATTCTACCTCGTTCAGCTTGTGCCATTGCCAAAGCTGTTTACTCTTAGAGGAACAATTAATGAACAACAGTGATAACAACAACAGCCACACACAGTCAAGCACGCACGCGCACACACACAGACACACACACACGCACAGACTGCTTGACACTACTAATTCCACTTAACTCAAGAAAATGGACATGTTGTTGTGGATGAGTTAACGGGGAATGCACAAAGACAGAAATGAGCCACGTTTACTTCCTTTAGGTTGCCCAACCTTCTTTTTTTCACAGAGGTTTATTACATATGTCCAGCTATTTGGCTAGTATATCCAGTAGCTTGTGTACCGCACATAACTACAAGTGTGGAAATATATTCTGTGCTTAACATATAGAAAGTCTGCATGAGTCTCCTGAGAGGGGCGCATGCTTTGAGATAACCTGTGGAAGTCAGAGCTGAGCGACGGCATCTCGTGCGAGCAGGCATTCCATCTCCATCTGACTGTCCTTTTTCGCCTTATCCAAGCAACTTTGGTGAGTCACGCAAATGGACCTAGACATGGTCTGCCCAGTTCTACTGCCCTCCAGAGGAATCTCACATGTGTTTAACTACTTAGAGGATGGAAAAAAGAAACATTTTTCTTTTTTTGTTTTTTCCTTTACAAATATCATTCTTCTTACTTCCTCGTGAATCAAAACTCTGCCTACTGCTTAAGTGCTGAAAAAATAATAGATTTTCTGGAGACTTCCTTCACGGAGCAGTTATGTCTGCTGACTGTTACTATGCAAAGAACAGAGACGTCCCAGCTGCTGGACTTGTGATACATGTGTCGGCTTTCACCGAGTGCCACAAGTGAGAGAGGATCGACTTGTGCTTCCATCTAGAGATTTGCATTATAACCCTGCCCCAGTGATCCTGAGCTCCAGCGTTTGGGAGTCTGGAGGGCATTTCAGCTGAGCTGGGACCGCAGTAAGGCTTTTGTGAGCCTTGAGTCTCCTATAAGTCTAATACTCGTGGATTACAGACTGATGAGTCGAAGAAAATGTGTTGTTTTGTATGCATGATTAAATGATTGTTTACTTCTTATTTTCTATATTGACAAGCCATTCAGCTGACTAATTAAAGATGTTTTAATTTAGTGGGGCGATAAATCACTTGGGCTGGCAGTTCCGTGATAGAACAAGACTTACAAAAGCAGCTGTTCAGGCACTGATGTCAACCAGAGACATGAATCAATACATACACTCCCCAGATAAAAGTGAACATTGCAGACCTTCCTCGCCAGATAAATGTCATACATTCATTTTGATCTTGATATGTAAGAGCTATGATATTAGTATAACCACCATCATAATAAAGTTGCACTTTAATGATTTCAAAAGACAGATGATGATGACTAATGCAGATTAAGCGTGTTTGATTAGCAAGAGAGCTTATTGTTGTATGACTGGAACAGTCATACAGTGTATATCAAAAGCTCCTTACAGTTGTCAGAGAGCCCTGTAATGTGTTGTGTACAACCTCTCAAAAAACCCCTAGCTGTGCAATATTCACGGTAGAGTAAGCAATACTGAATAAAGTCACATTTGTTTGTGTTTCTTAGCAGACACTAGTCCAAAGTAACTTTTTGTATTTGACCCAAAGATCAAATAGAACACTCCTGAGAGGTGTCTCTCCATCCCCCGCAGTGATCAGTGATAAACTCCACACGGTGTTTTATTATTGTTTGGAGGGCAGGTTGCCCCAACTTTATTTATTGTGGGTCATGGAGGCAAGGGCTTTTTGCAGAGCACTTTTTGTAGAGTATGGCAGGCAGGCAGGCTTGTGGATTTATTAGAAGATATTCTCTGAATGTTACAAAAGTAAGGATAAGCAATCTTATGCCATTAAGATTATTTCAAACCATGACAATATGACAATAATATATACATATACTGTACATCATTGGCAAGGTTTGCTAAATAGCCATCTCATTTACTGTATGTCAGTTTAAACTAAGGGAGATGTTATGCTTGGTTTTGCCTGTCTTCTCTAGTTCAAACGCTCACGGATGTGCTGCTGGATAAAAGCTAAGCCTTGCTTATGCTAAAGCATCTGCATTCTCTTGAGCCACCGATGTGACTTTTCCTTCCCTCAACAGAGGTACATACATAGGCTATCTTTATCATACTGAGCATGAAAGCAAATAAACAGACACGCGTCACACTGGGTTGATGGCAATAGGGGTGTAATAAGAAATGATGAACTCTTTGAAAAGTTAGATAATGCCAGTCTGTCTGACAGTGGCCGGTGTTAAGTGTGGAGATGCCCCATGCCTACACCCATGCTTACCCCCCTGGGTGGAGAGACCAAATAGTTGGAGGAGGCGAATTTGGTCAGTGATCTTTCTTTGTTGTTTACAACACTGATACCAATCCCAGTAACCAGCAGTCTTTGAAATGGCGATCTTTTGTCACAGCATGCATATGCCTTTCATTATCAAGTCCATTATGGTAAGTTCTTGTTGCATGTGATGGTTGAAATGACAATGGTATCCAAGCTGACAAATTATACTTGAAATCAGTTTCATTAACATAACATTTGGAAGTTCATTAATAACAGCATATTAATTATTCATGTTCTTGTTGCACCACATACAGCAGTTTGCCCCTGCTGTGCTTCTTGTCGAGATTAGCTAAAAATAAAAAGTGGCAAAGAGAGACGCAGCATCACTTCGCCTCCGACAGGTCATTATTTCAGAACGGCAGGGGGAGAGATTTACACACCACTCGGCTACTTTTTAGCCAGCATAGAAAAGTAACACATGGCCATCTGTAGTCAAACAAGACATGTGACAGTTCCTATTTCTGGAACTTTCTCAAGCTGCCTTTGCCATGTGATATTAACATTTCAAGCATTCAAGAGAGAGATGCCTGAAATCTGGATACAGTGTAGGCTAATGACAGAGTCTTCTAAAAAGGCATCCACAGAGATAAATATGAAGAAAGTATGCGCATCTGTAAGCATACATTTCTCAGATGATAGAAAAGTGTCTGATATCTTGATTCAGTGTTAGGTATTGACAGACTAGACATCCACTGAGATACACATCAAAACCTCTGTTTGTGGTATACTCTATCTCACAGATAATGACTTTAGAATGCAAACAGAAAGGAGAAAAAAAGCTGGCATTTGTATTTGTATTTGAAATGATGGCCTGCTTAAGACGGTTGTCCCATTGTGAGTGGGTTAAATAATGGTTTATTGTATACTGTAATGGTTAACTTTCCTGGTGCATTTCAATGCAGCTGGGACCAGTAACCCCCTCAGGATAACATAGATGTAATAGCAGATCGATGTGGAGGCAATCCAATGCGAGCCGGATGAATTGGGTCGGCAGAGGAAGGGTGCTGAGGGCATGGGCTGTGAGAATAGGTAGCCAATCATTAATCAGTGACTGAGATGACTAGAATGAAATGCCAATCGGATTGGAAGTGTCTCTTTCCTTCCTTTTCCTACAACGTTACAATAAATCTGTCAAAGGAACATTCAGTCAGATTCAGCTCTTGGCTAATGAGTAACCAGGAAACAAAACACTGACTGACAGAGGGCTTGCCTCTGAACAGCAGACAGGCCTTTGGGGCATAGGAATCCTCCACAGTGCATCAGTGTGTTTTTCATTTGAACTGAAGAAGACAGGAGTCTGTGGATCATTGTACACCTCATTGTGTACCTCGCTTTGCCATTTACCCTTTACCATTTCAAATTACCATTTACTGTTGGATTTGCTCTTGTGGTATGAATATAAGCCATGATTTCTGGGGTGATAAGAGGAGGGTAAATCACAGTCTGTCACATGTGAGATTAACTTACCACAAAACTAAACCTCTCAGCTTCCTGCGATTAGATTAATGACTTAATAGATTGATTTGAATTAGCCTCAGAGTACAGTGCAGTTGAGCAACAAATATGCTGTGCTTCTCCAAGACATGACCAAAGATAACTAACAAGGAGTCAGTATTTCTTTCATCTAACACTACTTCATGCAGTACTATTCCAGGCTTACTGAAGGGACAATGGAGAGAATGCGTAGAGGCCCAATGAAAAGACATGGAGTAGCCTGAAGAAGTAACCTCAGCAGGCTTAAATCTGAGTCCTTTGTGGGCAATGGATCTCCATGCATTATATGAGTGTGGGCTTGTGTTCGCCTGGTAGCTGGTCATGAAAGCCAGGCGAAAACAACCACAAATTCACAGACTGCATGCAGGCCCATGTGTTCTGTATATGCTGGGGCCTCATGGGCATTACTATGTAGCACGGGATGCTTGGTCACCGTGGGTGCTGTCAGGCTGTGGGATGCTGGCTCCTCTCAGGTGGTGACACATGCGTGCGTCCAGAGAGTCACTTAGTTGCTATTCACCAACATAATCTCCCCTTCAACCTTCGTGATCTTTTCATTTATCCTTGAGAAGCAGCAGGTTGATGTTTTATCATATATGCTTAGAACACATCTACATATCTTTGACAGGCCTTATGAGACTAATGAAGTGCAATTCATATTAGATGGTGCACCATTTCAAGCGAAACTCAAAATGTCTTTGAGACCTTAAAATGTTGTGTTGTTAGCAAGCAGAGACATGCATACAGTACACACACACACACACACACACACGTACACGCACTCACACACACACACACACACATGCACGCACGCACACTCACTCACACACACACACACACACACGCACGCACGCACACACACACACACACACACACACACATGCACACTTCAATTCATTCAGTGCCAGCCCTTGACTCATGTCTCTCTTAAGAGTCTGTGCTGTCGTGCTGTGAATGGGTGCTTTTCCAGTGTCGGGCCGAATGAGTGTGATGAACAGTGAGCCGCTCTGGCTGTGACGTTTCCATCTGAGCTGAGTTTGTCACCATTTCCTCACAACTATTAAGCAGATGTATGAAGGGCAGAGAAGAGAGTGGTGGCACATGACTGTGATGGAGTGGTTATTACAGTAACTGTTACTTTGTCTGGTGGCTTGTTGTCTAATGTGTCTGTTTGCCTAGTTTGATTGGAGGCTGTTTGTCAGGCTAAGCTAACCGATAGTGATGACCAAGAAACCCCCAAATGCCAAAGATGCCTTTGCCACAATATGACAGAATGAGGATCTTCTTAGCAACAGCTACTGCATATCTCACTGCATAGGCCAAAAGATCTTTGTGGAGTGCACACGTTTGCAACACACTTCTTTACTTTGCATTTCCACTTTGCTAGCGTTTGGTCCCAGTTTGGCAGTACAACAGATGGGGAAAGACACAGTAACCTAATGCACTGTCCACATTGGCAGTATTTTGCATGATTTCGCAAGGGGAACCATATGGCGCAACAATCAAGAAGCCTAGTCATTAGAAAAAATAATCATGTTTTTTATGACATGATGTTTAATACCATTTGTTGCCACACATCATTACAGCTACAACTAATCAGTGCTGTAAGGCAATATAGTGTGCAAAACAAATAGCATTATTGACATTTCCAAAGAAGAAAAAAAGCAGGGCTGTT
>JAVQKI010055970.1:0-15000 GCA_036025975.1 Nematalosa erebi
GTTAGCACACATACACCAATACAGTACACACACACACACACACACACACACTACCAGCCCAGAGAGTATGTGAACACACACATACACAAAACCAGCCCAGAGAAGAGGTTAGCACACATACACCAATACAGTATACACACACACACACACACACACACACACACACACACACACACACACACACTACCAGCCCAAAGAAGAGGTTAGCACACATACACACACAACCAGTCAGTCAGCCAGCCAGCCAGCCAGCCCAGGGCGCGCGCACACACACACACACACACACACACACACACACACACACACACACACACACACACACACACACATACACGTGTTTAATTAAGTGTTATTCTGTCTCTTTTAAAGCATATTGACTGTACATAATTTGATCAACATGATATCATACATTGGATTATGGTAGGACATTTTAAGGGTCTAAATTTAAACCCATCTGAAACTGGTCTTAGGACCTTGGGCAGGGCAAGTAAAGTGCATTACAATTCAGGTTGGTGCCGAAGATTTTCTTTTTCATACAGTAAGTGTTGGGTGCATCAAACCTTTTGCATGTGGTAGATACCACTTTCCTAGTTATCCTATCCAATGGAGATTGTGTTCTTCATATCGTAGGTGCTCTTCTAATCCTGCTTCATTCTTCTGCGGCATTAAACACTTAATCTGCCATCTTTCCCCCGGGGCTCATTGCAATGCCCGTTATCTTGCCTCTCCCTCTGGAGTCATTGTCTTTGTTCTTAGAGGAAAGACGTAACCTTCCCAAGGCTTGGTCAGGTCCTCTTCATATGAAAAGCTAAAGGAGAGACACTACGTGTCCCTTCCTCTGTCTGTATGTGGCAGGTCTCGTTCGCTGGACATGGCTGGTTGCCAGAGCGACAGCGCTCAGAAGCGCAAGGGAGGGAAGGTGTTTGGAAGTCTGGAGCGCGGCCTGGATAAGGTCATCACCCTGCTCACCCCAAACAAGAAGAGGGGGCTTCGTGACGGGCCTCGCAAGATCAAGGTTTGGCCTGGGCTTCCTGTCCTCATGTGTCTCCTCTCAGGCCTCATCTCTGCACCTCACTGATCTGGGGTCTGCTGCTTCCCAACTGTTTGTCTGTTTGTCCCAATGACACTTGTCCCTTTGCGCCCACAGGCCCAGTACAACGTCACCTTAACCAGCCTAACCAGCGCCGACCAGGTGCTCAACCACATCCTCGGGATTCTTCCAGAGAAAAATGTGGACTTTGTACAGAAGGGGTGAGCTTTTTTTATTGTGGTTTTTATTACTCTGGATTGTTTTCCTTGTTTAAATTCTTTATCTCTCCAGGGTTATAAGTAGACATATACAGTGCTCCTGTATTAAAACTAAATATGTTAACATGTACAATATAAAATTATGTCTGACTCATGCTTGCTCCACATCCTTCCTTCCTTTCTTTCTTTCTTTCTTTCTTTCTTTCTTTCTTTCTCTCTTTCTCTCTTTCTTTCTTTCTATTCATAACATCCCTCAGTCAGACAATGCAGCACAGTCATTCTGTTGGCTGCAATAAGTATTTGAGTCTCGAGGGCCGTGTGGCCCCCCGATGAGATGCTGGAATAGTTGTGCATCAGCAGCAATGCATGTAATGGTGTCAGTAATATTTGATTGGACTTCTTGATGTCAAATGGATTTCATAATGCTGCTGTCAGTTTCAGATAAAAATTTCCCCTAAATCATTTATACTCTCTACTTCTGTTTGTTTGCCGATTGTTCCACCACAAGCTGCAATTAACGCCATGCTGCACTCTGCACTCCATCTTCTTGGGACTGTTTTTTTTTCTTTTTTTTTTCAGCTCGTGTTTCTAGTAGACAGTTTCAAACCCCTCTGCCTATTATTGTTATATTGGTGGTACGGGTGAAGCACTGTAAGGGAAGCTATTAAAGTGGATCCAAATTACAGGGCGCATCCACTAATTATTTTTCCCTTTGCTTAATATTGCCAGAGTATACTGTAGCATTTAGCCTTGACACAGGTTTGCAATCAATGATTCCCTTGTTGTTTGTGTAGTCCCGGTATTAGGCTATATTAATTTCATTTTCCTTGCTGCTGGTCATACAAGTGACTCTAATATAATTTTAAGTTAAAGGATTAATTTGTAGTCAACCAGCCCATATTTCTGTTCTTTGTGGCTGGCAAGTGCTGCCAATAGGTATTGAAACAGCCCTTGGGACGTTGTAGATCAGCTAACACTAACTGATAGGGGCATAAGAAAACCAAACCTCCTTGCCCTCATCAGTTAGCATAGGCTGTTGTCTCACTGTCTGGTCTCCACTGTACTACAGTCTGTCATTCTCAGACCTACCGACAGCACTCAGCAGCATCAAACAGCACACATTAATTCACTCTAGATAACCCTTTTAAGTTTTTCTTTGGGCCCATCTCAATTCATTGTAGGTCTCTGAGGTAGCAACCAGGAGGTTCCTTTCCGAAGTAATGCTCTGTTTTTCTCCCCCTCTCCCCACAAAACCAGGTACAAACTAACGTGCCGGACCCACTCTGACTTTGGGAAGGTGACTTTGCAGTTTGAGTTGGAGGTATGTCTGCTCCAGAAGCCTGAGGTAGTGGGCATCAGGCGACAGCGGCTGAAGGGTGATGCCTGGGTCTACAAACACCTGGTTGAAGACATTCTGTCAACCTGCAGTGTCTGATCACCACCTGTCCTCGTTACAATTTGGCTTAATGAGCTTCAGTTCTGTTGATGCTAAACCATTTGACTGTGGAAGCTGCTTCCAAAAAGTCCCAGAACCAAGAGAGATTATGGAAGGCTCCTGAGAGACCTGGGGTGTTTCGTTGTTTCTATTTCTTCTCTTCGTCTGTTGAAAGCATGCTTTGCAAACAAGCATCTGTAATGCGCAAGCCAGGGCTGCCAGCCAGTCTCTGAGTTAAGGCCATTACAGATTTGTCTTTTTGTAACAATTTTATTTATATGCACATGTATATGTAGTTACCACATGTTCTGATAAATCCCGGTAATCATGTAATTTCTTTGTATTTTCACTACATTTTCAAGTTTTTTTCCATGTATTGATCTCTGTTAAAATCTTTTTGTGGATGCTTTGAAGAATAAAATGTGTGTATATACCAATTTGGTAAAGTTGTTTGTGGATGTTTTGCCTTGACGGGCCAGAGCGACACTCATTCTATCATGGGGATTTGATTTTCGAAGTTTAACACGTTTTTCACACGTTTCAGGTATTAATGGTTTGAAATGTTTGATAAAATATCTTTGTCATTTCTCCAGTGCACCAAGGTTTAAGTTTGCAGCCTCCAAGATGGTTGTGCCATAGTAAAAATTGCCAAACATTGTAGTCTACAGTGTTCAACAGCAGTAAACAGTTCAAACGTACAACCTGTGCGAATTAAAGCGTAGGTTCGGAGTAATTCCAACCATAGTGCTGTTATACGAGCTTGATGAGTGCTGTTGATAGCAAGGAAGATGAAAGAATTTGGAACAACGTAGACCAAACAGCGAACCGGCAACTTACGCTAAGTACTTGGTACATGAAAAAGGAAAGTGAAAGTGAGCTTACATGTACCATTGAATAAGCGAAAGCAGCACATTCGCCACTCTGTCTATGTTGTTCTAAATTCGTTTGCTTTCCTTGCTATCAACAGCACTCATCAAGCTCGTGTAACAGCGCTATGGTTGGAATTACTCCGAACCTACGCTTTAAGTAGTTTTGCAAGCTTTTCCACTTCTGTTGATGTGTGGCAGGAAAAAAAAAACACCACTAGGCCTACTTGAAAAGATGTGAGGTTAATTTCACTATTTTTATAATTCAATGTAATACAAAGCAAGACTTAATGAAAATAAATTATACTGTTAAATAGATTTGTAAGCTTTTCCACTTTTCTGGATGTGTGGCACATGAAAAAATGTGGCAGAAAAAAAACAACCACTAGGCCTACTTGAGAAGATGAGCGGTTGTATCATGTGCCAGTGACTTGTTGGGCATATCTCTATTGCAGTGTATCCAGCAACATTTCTCATGACATCATCACAACATTTTTTTCATTCAGAAAACTACTTCTAGAGTAAAACCCACTGACACACTCACTCCCACCAGATTTCAGTCAAGGTTCAGTCTTAAGTTGATGCTTATACTGAACCTATAACTATTACGGAATTAAGAAATATTTAATGTCGCTGCAGTAACTGCTGAGCAAATTAGTTTGTTACAGTTCCTATTTCAGCCATCATCTTGGCATTCCTAATCAAACATCAGACCTTGTCACACTCAGACATTAAAAGGGGTCAATCTAGGTAGGCGGTGCCTGAGTGACTCATTGCTTCTGCGCAGAGGAGAAAACGGAAGTAACGTTGTCCGATTGTCGTTTCCAGAGACGTTTCAAAGCTAATGGCGCGTTTACTATAACGTTATATTTTGGTAATTCTGCAGAATTTGGATACATGTATTTTCCATTCAATATTTGTATGTAGAAACGAGGTAGTGCATAACAAAAGCAGACGAAATGAATCTTCGCGATACTGGCGAAAAGCTGACTTCACCAGCTGATTTCATATCAACAAATGTTGGCAGTAAGAACTTGCTTCATCCCTGACCATGCTCTATATCAATTCAGTGATTAGCGTTAGTACTGTTTGTGTCAATCAGTCGTTCAGCGTGTCAAAGTTTAAAAGATTTTTTAACATTCTGCCTGCCCTTACGTTGTATGTTTTGGAGAGTTGCCATAGGAAACAGCATGACGAGCTAAAAGTTAGAACAATGTTGAGGTTATATGTTAAACCGATGATCATCCCATTTCAATTTTCTTAGACACGCAGTGTGAACAGAACTATCATGCTTTATTTTCTAGGAGATACGCAGAGGAATCTCATGCCTCCTTCTCATTTCATTTCGAGCCGTCAGCTTAACTCAGCAGGATCAGTAACGTCAACAGGTGCCCACATCCCTCCTTCGGTACCTCAGTCATTTATAAGTGTGACAGCAGCGCCTTGGACCCCGTTATCCACATCTGTGCCTGGGGACCCATGGCTGACCATTTCCCAGACTAACAAGGAGATTCTTAAGCTTCGTGAAGAAAACCAGAGACTCAAAGAAAAAGGGGACCTGACACTTTCAGCTCAGAGGTAACACACTCGGCTAGGTAACCACATACCTTAACATCTAATAAATGTTAGCCAGAGCAAGGCTTACATGAATACGTACCGTTACCCTAACAGATTTGGTGAGCGCGGTGGGTTGGAGTCAGAGTGGCGTCTGGATATTGAGAGACTGCGTGCAGAGAGTGAGAGGCTACGAGGCCAGGTGGAGACCTTGAGAGACAGTGCTGTGAGACAAAGAGAAGAGATGCGGGACAAGGACAGCACTATTCACAGGTAGCCTATTCCACTGTTATGTTACCCCAACCTCCCTCAGACCACCACCACACAAACACTCACACACAGATACACACACTCGCACATACTGCTGTTTGATGGTGGTTGGTTTTGATGATTATTAGTTTGACTTACCGTACAACAGAATAACACTTACTAACATAACGTAACATATAAAGTACGTTTTTGGTTAAATTGCGCATACAACTCGTGTTTCCTTTGCCGCACCTGACCTTTTCCTACATAACCAGGCAGAATCATGAGCTTGAGGAGATGCGTGCAGAGATGTGTCGCTGTAAAGCCGAGCTGGTCCAGAACGTTCTAGAGCTGACTCAGAGAAAAGAGGAACGGGAGAAGCTCACTGCTCAGGTCAGTGGAATACTCTTACTATTCATACAGTATGTCTCTCTCTGTGTTAGTAAATGCATGTTCCATGTTTTCACATCAGTGTTATACTATACTATTTTTGAATGTATATTATGTGTTCGAGTAATCGTTTGTTCTGTGGTGTTTTCCGACATTGTTTGGCAAATGTTGCTTAGTGGTGGTGTGTTTTTCTTTTTTCTGATGCCAGTTGGACAAACTCCAGAGGGACTTTTCTCAGGAACGTAACCGGTATCTGAGGGAGCTGGAGTCTTCCAGCAAGGATGTCCAGAGACTGACGTGTGATTCCCAGAAACAGAGTATGCAGGCCAAGGAGGAGGCCAGCTTAGAAGCAGCAAGACTTCAAGAGGAGCTGGAGAGAGCCATTCGAACGCATCAGACTCAGGTTTGGTTGTTTCGTCAAAGCATGGAGCAGTGTGGTCCGTAGAACTATCAAGGTTTTGTTGAAGGTGTCCTTTTGGATGTCTTCTCGATGTTCAGCATTGAACCTTGTGTCAGTAACCTAACTTGTAACCTTGTAATCAGAAATACTACAGGACAGATGGTAACTGGGAAAAAAACTTTTCAGATTGAACAGATGTCAGTGGACCACAGAGAGGAATTGGCCATTTTGAAACACGTCAATTCTGATCAGCAGCTCAGACTGAGTGACATCACCCAGGAAATGACCTCACTCCAAAGCCGTTTGCACAATATCAGCACAGAGAGGGATGGTCTACGAGAAGAATTGCGGTATGTTTGCTGTACAATATTTTCACTGTTGATTCATTTTGAATTTGGTTAAAAGGGAAAGTGTTTCTTTTGATATTTGGTGAAATGGGTTGTCCAAGGCTCAGTGTTACTGATGTATAACTATGTAATGTATAGCGATTTACATTTCTTGCTCTGCTTTTTACTTATGTTCAGGCAGTTGCATCAAGACTTAGCAGCTCAGGGAGAGACTGTTCAGAGTCTTCGGACGTACATTGGCCAGCTCACTCCAGAGAGAGGAGAGCAGGAGAAGTTGAATGAGAAAATGCAGGTAGAGGAAGAATGTGCACTGAACACATTGATTGAAGTATTAGCAAAGATCATTAAATACTGACCAAGATAGAGTAACACAGTACGTTACAATGGAAGCAAACGTGAATAGTTCCGCTCTGCCTAAGTGGGAGTGTCACATAATGTCACAGTATGAACTTTTCAACGATCTGCTGTGTCAGCGTATGAAGGTTCGACTCTGGTCTGCATAATGGGGGATTCCCCCCTGCCCCTTGTGAATGTATCGATTTTAGTGTATGAAATATGTTTGGAAAGCACAGTGTAAGTGTACTGTTGGGTTTGGATTTTTACGCTTTGTAAATTTTTTTTACGCTTTGGTCATATCATAGGGATTGGAGAAAGAGAAAGAGGCCCTGCAGACATCCCTGGAGCTGGTAAACATCAGGCTGAAGTCTGCAAATGACATTTTAGCCATCCAGGAGAGGGAGCTTACTGAGGAGGTCTGTGGAACACTGTGGATCTTCATATTCATACATTTATCAGCTAGATAACCATCCTACACAAAACTATATAATGGCTCCTATGTAACTTAATGCGCTGCACATCTATGTTGAGATTAGCTCTTCAGCATGAATATGTGTTGGCTTTTGTGCAGATGAACTGTGGCTCTATACTGAAAGGCAAGAACAGAGGCAGCAAAGTGTTGGCTCAGTGGAGACACAAGGTGTTCACACTCCTAGTTCAGCTCCGGACCCAAGACCTGCTCTTCAACGGAGAGAAGAACTCGCTGCACACCACTGTAAGTACACTGAGGTTGCGTGTGTGTGTGTGTGTGTGTGTGTGTGTGAGAGAGGGAGAAAGAGAGATTATGCACATGGACCTCTACACTTATTTGTGGTTATGCCCTGTACATAAAAGTTAATGAATTGGAGCAAAACAGCATGCCACCAATGACTGTACAGCCTTAATGATGAATGTGGTTTCTCGCAGGTGCTCATTACTGGCCACGCTAATTTCATTACAAATCGTGTTCTCAGTTGAAATGAAAATAATGGTGTGGTGGTTACATGCCATGTCATTAGTTTTACACTGATTAGAGCTCTATAAGCAAGGCAAGGCAAGTTTATTACACACTGATAATCCCAAGAGCTTTCTAAATGAGCAAAACTAACAGAGTGAAGAATATAAGTTGTAGAGAATGAAAAGCATGAAAATAGTAAAAAAGTGAAGTAGATGAGTTGCGTGTGTGTGTGTAGATCTCTTCTCTGGAGGAGGACTTGGCAAGAGAGAGGAAGCAGCACTGTCTGGCTCAGCACACACTGCAGGACAGACAGGCTCAGCTGGATCTCCAGTGTCTCCATACACAGGTCAGTCGGTCACCATCTCTGGCTCTGCCTGAAGAGGCCAGTCTACACTTCAGGTTACAAGTGTTTCTTGACAAAGTATGATGTAAAGGAGACAAAATTTGTGTCTGCTAGGGTGTCATGGAACTTGTTGTGTACATCAGCAAATATGGCAAACTGATGTCGCATACTCTTGACTGGATATCAACTGAAAGTTTTACCCAATGACTATATATACAGTCATTGGTTTTACCGGAGTTCAAGTTGCTTTCGTTTATGAGATTCTACTTGACATTGGTACAGGACTATGAAAACCTACAGTTCCACAAGGGATTCTCGGGGGTCGGGTTCTACAAGTTCTACAAGGGTCACCTGAACTATAAATGGGCCTTTACCATTTCCTGATGCTTATGCCCTTAATTTCAGACCTCAAGTTGGTAGATATTTCCAGTGTCTGTCGTTCTTATTTGTAATGCCACTGTAATGTCAACTCAGAACTGTTTATGCCCGATTTTATTTAAGCTTATTAAGTCAACACAAGCTGTGTTTCTGTCCAAGTCATTTGCATGTTTTAAACATATTCATGAAATATTGTGCCACCTTCCCCTCCAATAGCTCGAAGAAATAGCAGGAAAAATCAGCATCCCTAACCTAGAATGACCATAGCTAAGTATTTGTTTTATTCATGCCGTATCTGTCTGTTCAACAGACACTGAAACAGGATGTGGCCAGGGTCAAGGAAGAGAATGATAGACTAAGGCAGGAGAACCAGAACTTTGCAAAGGCTATGAAGGATATCACAGAGAAGATGCAGAGGTAAAACATTGACATTTAGAAAAAACAGTGTAAAATAGGTCATACAATTTCAGTTTCACCTATTGTTTCTGTCTTAGCTATGGTGACATGTTTGAGAGGAACTTGGGTAACATAGAAGATGCCCAAAGTCGTCTCAGTGGCTTAGGACAGAGAGTTACTTTTGCCACAAGGAGAATTGATACCATTCAAGGTATGTTCATGTTCTGTATGTGTGTTTGTGTTACATGCACTCACATACCGATGATGATGTTTACTGACATGAGGATAAAGCATATATCTGACCCAGTCTTTCTACATGCAAAGGTCTGCTCATGAGAAGAGAAGCTTTAAGAAAAGTCCAACAGACAGCAAAACCTGTAGAGACCCTTTCAGACAGGTACTATTGATTTATACTATTGACACAGTAAGCTTTGCTAGATAAAGGCTGTTTCTCAAAGTCAAGGAAGCATGCTTGATCAGGCTTAACGGCTGCTTTCCATGCCAGCAATCGCTGCCAAGCACTGTTCCAAAGTTAGGGATACTCCAAAATCCGACCAAGTACAGAGTGCTTCTTTCTGCATTGGTGTGTCCTGACATTAAAGAAATGCCCATAATCCTTTGCGTACATACAAAAGTTAACAGATCTTAAAATACGGCAGCGGCACCACAGCAGAACAAATTTGCGCTAGAAAGGTTCTCAGCATTGTCTCTGAAGCAATTGAAGGAAATGTTCTATCAAGGAAGCGTTCTCGACATTGAGAAACAGTGATAGAAGCATATACAGTAGTCAAACTCTAACACTAGAGCCATTGTAGATAAGTTACTGAAGTGTAAGTCAAATTGTGTCAAAATACATTTGGACGACAAAATACATTTAGTCTATACACTATGAAAAAATATGATCACTTTTTAAGACAGGTTTTGTTGGGCTGCTTTATTTATCACCTGCTAATTACCATGTGTAGAAGGTGCATTGCAGACCTCCAGGCAGAGGTGGCGATGTTGAGTCAGGAAAGGGATCAACTGGCCCTCGAGCTCAAAAGGACCCCAGAGCTGATCCAGAGTGCCCTCACTGACCTGCAGGAGAAGAGTGAGTTCATCCCTGTCCCCTTTCAGCACTGCTGCATGTTGTCATGTTACATTAGTTTTAGAGGTTCAAACTGGATTTTGTGCCTCAAGACATATACATATTTTATCATGGAATGTAAATGAAATTTAATTTAATTTGTTTACATTATGCAACTGAAACTGCTGTCAGAAGGATCTTGCAGTATTCTGAAAATGTTTTCACTTTAAGTGGTTTGAATGAGATGAACCGTTCACTTTGCTGGTCCAAGCCCCCTTTGGTGTGGCTATGGAGTCGCAGGTCCTGTGTGTGAGTTTGGCTGCCCCCAGTTGACCTATGTGTCCTGTGGCTACCCTAGTGGACTCCGAGGTGGGCCGACTGAGTCGGGCCCTGCTGGAGAGTCAGCAGGAGGGAAGGAGCTCAGAGGCAGCTCATCGGGATACAGAGCTGGAGCGTCAGCAGCTGCAGCAGCGTGCTCAGGAGCTGGAGGGCCTCCTCGCGGAGCTGCGTGAGGAGGCTCGACTTCAGCAAGAGCAGACGGAGCAAGGTGAGCCATTTCGAAATGGCAGTTTTGACAGAGACAGTGAGGAATCCCATCAGTTTGTCTGCTGTAAGAGGTCTGTGTAAAATAAATAAAAATGTGTTGTCCACCACTTTAACTAAATCTTTACTTTATTATATTAAACTACCAAACATAATCACAGTTTGGCAACATGGTGTAAGCATGGTGTAAAATTTTGAGGGTGCCATAAATTCA
Organism: Nematalosa erebi; assembly: GCA_036025975.1. NCBI lineage: Eukaryota > Metazoa > Chordata > Actinopteri > Clupeiformes > Clupeidae > Nematalosa > Nematalosa erebi. Next base: position 10,703 of record JAVQKI010055970.1, read on the forward strand.
ATTTTTGTTTGTTTTTTCTCTAGCAAGTATGAAGCTCACTGCTACCCTCTAGTGGAAATAATGAAGTGTGCCCCTGTTTGTGTCCTGATGTGTGTGTGTGTGTACTGCTCACAGAATCAAAGCAGAAACTATCAGACATGGAGAGTCAGTGCAGAACCCAACTGAGAGCCATGGAGGCTCAGGTGAACACAGCCCGAAGAGAACACACAAAAGCAGGTAGACACACCTCAAATTTCAGACCCTAGTTTCATAGCTTTCTCACGTTGTCTTCGTTCTTTGATCCATCAAAGGAGGGAGTTGTTTAAAGCTGTTTTGGATACTGGAGCGCATTCATTTGGTAGTTTCACCTCCTGGGTCTGGTCACAAAGACAAACTCTTCAAGAAGATGTTCTGCCACATCCTCCCTTTGAGATGTAGCCTGTGTATTTGTTTTCATGGTGTGGTAGGCACTTTTAATGTAACCACTTCATTGTCAGCATGACATTGACCAGAGGGCTCCTAAATGGCTTTATCATTCAATTCAGCAAAAACATTGTTGCCAAGGTGACTATAAAATGGCTTAGACAGTGGAGATAGACAAGAGATTTCCCTCGCTGTCATTCACTGCTCACAGTCACATCTCTCTCAGTCTTATGGCTTCTGCTCCACTGTTTGAACTTGGATAAAGAGAGATAGATCTCATCTTAAAGTTTTCTTATAATAATATTTGGGTGTCTTACCGTAGTTTGTTATCCATTTGACATTATTCATCTCGCTCTGGGTTCAGAAAATTCCCTGGTTTCTTAGACTGTATTCAAATTCAGTGACACAGCAACTAATGCATGTGCAGTCTCACCTGCCCATCAAAGGTTTTTTGGTGCTGTAGCATCTTATGAGTCTGCACACGCAAATAATCCTCCTCAGTTTGATGTTGCACCGCCATTACGTCACATGCATTACTCTGAACTTGTTGCCCTTACTTGTGTTTGTGTGTGTGTGTGTGTGTGTGTGTGTGTGTGTGCGTGTGTGTGCTCGCATGGAAATGCATGCGCGAGTGTGTGTGTGTGTGTGTGTATTTTGTGTGTGCACAGTGGTGGCTCTGCGGCAATGTGAGCGTCAGACGGAGAGGGCTCGTGAGCAGGAGCAAGCCGCACACAGGCTCCAAAGTGAGCACGTCCTCAAAGAGATCGCCCTGCTCAACAAGCAGCTCAAGGAGAAGGACAAAGACAGAAACCTGCTGCTTGTGAGTAAGCGTGTAATCACACCACCCACACGCCTCCTTCATATGCATGCAGTCTGTGTCTGTGGGTTGGCCCTCTTGTGCACCTCTGCTCCAGCAGCAGGTTCAGCTACCTGCTGAGTACCACTGAAGAACTCCAGTGACAAGATCATATAGGAGTTAGAGTCCTGCTGGGTTTTGGCCACTTTGACTTGTTCTAGCTGATTTCAGTCCATAAATGTATTTACAAAAACAACAGCAAATAGTGCCTAATTTCCCTTGTAAACAGATGTTTGCATTCTCACGCCAGCCAGAAACAGCAGCTTAGCCTGACAATCTTATAAACATTGTCTCATTAAAAATGAGGCAAGAAGGTTTAGAGAAATCAGGGTTGAACCTGTCCTTAAGGACACCTGGGATGATCATGTCAAAATGGAAAGACAAAAGGAAACTGTTCCCTTTTAAGACGAGGCAGCCTGGAGCAGTGGAGTCCACTTCAGAAGGGCGAGGCCCTGAGGCAGCTCCAGGAGATGATCGGTGCCGGGGCCACTTCATCCTTTGATTTGGCTCCTGTGATTGATCTTGCAGGCGGTGGTGCATGAGCAAGGGCTCATGGGAGAGTACCGGACTCTCAGGGGCGCAGTGCGGCGACCCTCTCAGGCCTCAGACCAGCAGCGGGAGCGCCACATGGAGAAGGAGAAGGAGAAGGAGAGTGAGGTGGTGCAGCCCCAGGCTCACGGTAAATGTGTTTCTCTTCTCATTTTTTTTCCCCCAACCATGCTCTTAACAACACTGCGCTAGTGTTTTGTTTTGTTTTGTTTTAATAGCAGGGTTGCATTGTTGTCAGAGTGAAACAGAGGGCAAAACAATGTCAGTTTTAATGAATTTAGGAGCCAGCATGGCAAACAATCATTTATTTCATAAAGCCCGTCCAGGCAGTGTTTCTCCAATGTTGCCCTCTGTTGACATGTGAACAACCACTAACTAGATGTGCGGCATCTCTGATCATCTCGCACTCCATCTCTGACCGTCTTTCGGGTCTTTGTTGTCTCTCAGATACACTGATGGCGGTGCTGGGCGACCTGCAGGCTCTGAGCGCAGCCGTCATGCACAGCTCAGAGGAAGGCAGCGAGGAAGAGGACGGACATGAGGAAGGCCAGGGAGACAGAGCCGCTTAGGCTAGTCTAATCCGATAGTTAGTGTTTTTAACAGTGGTAATTTTTAGGAGTTCATCTGACCTTAAATATGTTTTTAGGTCATTTACAGTTAGGAGGAAATTATTTATTCACTGCGTATGTTCATGTTGTCAAATTGACTTGATCTATGCTATAAATCTCTGTGAGAGTTATTATTTTTTTATTTTTTTTTTTTACGAGATGGTCATTAATTAAAATTTTAAGGCTTCTCCCTTACCAATACTCTCATGTTTTTTATATATTTATTAAGGCCCAGGTACCGCTTCTGTTATGCATGGGCTCTTTAAATTGAGAGTGTAAATTTATACATTTTTGTTATAAACATGTGCATGCATGGTCATGGTGAAAGACACAGGACATATAGTGTAATGGGAAACTAGTCCAATTTAGACCACTTCGCTTCTGCGCAACAAACATGTGTAACAATCTGGATTCAGATGTTAATGGCAGTAAACAACTGTGAAGCAGAATTGTTGTCAAAGCCACAGAAGTTTCAGGCATCAGTTTCTCATGCAACCTGACAGCTCCGACTGCAATGGTGGGAGCCTGGTGAAAAATCATGCTGACTTTGCGTACGAGGTTAGAGCTTGACAGGAAGATTAGTTTCCCTGGGGCGTATTTTAGAGGACGGACACTCTCGCTAATAAATTGCCCCCATTGGTCCTTACTTGCCCCCCAGCTGTTTTGGTTTGCTGTTTTATATAGAGGGGTTCTTTTAGAGCTCAAACTTTCGTTGATGTGTTTATCATACTCAAACTGCAAAGGTGTCCTCTACAGAGCGGTGTACGTGGTACACTGGGATCTCGTGAAGTTATATTTGTGATTATAGTTGTTATTTCACTTGACAGATATGTGCATCTTTTTGGCAGAGACTGTCTGCCATAATCTGCGTCAGATTGTTAAAACTTCAATGTTTGATATGCCACATGTCACCATGAAGTAGTCTTGATGTGACCCCTGTGGGCCAAACACACATGAGTCATTTATTTTACCATGCCGTAATCAGCACAGAATGCAGTCACATCCAATCAAATGTGTATTTTATGAGGTCTGAAAAATATGCTAAGAACTTGTTAGTTGTATTTGATACATTGGTGCTTAAGACCTTCATTAATTATAGACTCTTAGAGCCCATTTAAACAGCCTGTAAATTGCATTGCTGTTGGCTGAAATTTGTGGGATTCTCAAAGCCTCAAGCTGCTCACTGAGTTGGAAATTATTGGACATTTTACTCTCATTAAACCCAAAAGTACAGCGGGATGTAGACACACCAGTATGTTGGATAGGAATGTTTTTTTTTTGTTGTTTTTTTTAATTCAGTATGATACAAAAGAGATTTTTTAATATAAAGGGTTTCAGGCTGAAAGAAGCAAGCCTCTGCATTCATTTGGACAGGCGTGAGATGCTAAATGGTTCCCATGACAATGCCCTTTTTACTGAAGGAAAAGTGGCAAGTGCTCAACAAGAGCTGCAAGACAATTACCGCTTCTGAGCACATACAAAACCGCCTGCATCAAGATCTCACAATGGGTGGATTTCTAGGAAAAAAAAAAAAAGTTTATAAAACATGTTTGCCAGAAAAAACAACAACAGACATGGGTACTCCTACATTTCTGAACACTTTCTATGCCTGCATCAAGATCTCACAATGGGTGGATTTCTAAAAAAAAAAAAAATAAAAAGTTTATAAAACATGTTTGCCAGAAAAAACAACAACAGACTGATACTGTGCATTTGCGCTGCTGTGGTATATTTTGCTTGTGTGAGTGGTACGGTTTAATCTCTTCTCTGATTCAGAGATGCTGCGGGAATGTGCTGGAGTGCTGTTCCAGCTCGTACCTGTGGGAGACTGTTGTCTCTCTCCATTGTGCCGCTTAGCTGGAGTGGAGGCGGGAGAGGAGAGT
>JAVQKI010055977.1:0-12069 GCA_036025975.1 Nematalosa erebi
TTCTTGCCTGCTATACGGAGTCCTAGCATGCTAAGCGAAGTCCTAGCATTAGTTCCTTGCCCCTGTGTGTGAAGCGGACGATATCGTTTGCAAATACTGACAGTATTTAGGATTATTAACGTACATGGATCAGTAAAATCGAACGTTCGAATCTCCCATGTCATGAGCGACAAAAGCGAACAGAATTTTACAGCGGCTGCATTTTATGAGCGTCAAGAGCGACTTTGCAGCTTTAGTCGCTCTTGGTGTGAACGCACAGTTACAGTAACCTAATTAGTGAAAAAAGAAAAGTATTTTTAGCCTTATTAAGTGTAACAGATTAATATTTCATTATGGTCAGGATGTCACTTTCTGGAACAAGGCTATATGGTTCACAAGACAGTTTTCTGATGTGAGAAGCGGCCAGAAAAACTATGGCTCTCCCTTACTTTGGTATTATAACTCTTTGCCAAACTTGAATGCCACACAGATTTGGCCCAGACTCTTTCCAGATGTAGCAACAGCTGTATCCCACATCACCATGCTGTGACCATAGCTGGCATTTTTGTTTGTTTTTGTTTCATTTTGTTTGTTTGTTTGTTTCATTTTGTTTGTTTGTTTCATTGTTTCACAGACATACCGTATACCGCCCTTTTTACTGAAACAATATTTTGACTTAGTCGGATGAGCTGCAACATTTCTCCCAGTTCCGACCCAGACACAGAGTAAATATTTTGATGCCAGGGGGCGTTGTGTTGGAGGGGAAGAGTCCACCGCCTTTTACCTGATGTTAATCACATCCAGAGCTGATAGAGCTCGATGAGTTTTGCTGATGCTGCAGGCCCAGGGGTTTAGTTTTGAAATGCTAAAAGTAAATGAGCCCATCATAGCAGAAGACTTTTTTTCTCTGAGATGAAGTGTTGTTTGTTTTCCATGTCATAGCTTTAAGCAAGGAAGATGAAGGCTCTATACTTTTATTCCATACATTAGGCCTTTGTGTTGTTGGATGTTTTGTAAATATCTAACACTGAGTCATCATTAGCTATGCTGTTGGCCCATCACAAGAACACAAGGCAAAAAGGTTAGGTACCATCATTTCATATTATTTTAGGAATTCAAAGAAAATAAGTTTCCCAGTTCTCAATCATCTTTGTTCCAGTCCTGCCCACTGCTCCCTGACTTCCTGTAGTAAAACACATCTCCTGGGGATGTAGGCCTTGTAGGAATTGCAGTGAAATCAAAATCTATGGGGAGGTATTCCACACATTTTGTCTTCCTTTATGTTCATGGTTCAATTAAGGAATTATAACTTAGAAGATACAGACCTTGTTTGAGGGCCTAAGAAAGTGACTTAGAAATAGGTTAGTCAGTAAAAATAAGTCTTGAAGTCTTTTTCCTCCCCCTGTGGAGACATGGGGTGTTATGTCTCGCTTGTAAGGCTCATGCTATTGCGGTTACATGTCAAAGAACATTGTTTCCGATGTGTGTTTGGGCCTTTGGAATGCAAAAATGTTCTGGACAAATATTGTAATGACCTAGTTTGGCTGTGGCCTGGTTGCTGAAACATTCTGGGCATGCATCGTGTGTGATGTCAGCAGACTAGTGGGTGTGTGCTCTGTGAAGCTCGAGCCAATCATAGTTCACCAGCCTGGGAAACATGTCTTCGGACACAACCAGACAACTAAATCATCTGCACTCCTCAAAACCACATTAGGTCATTGTCTGCGCCTGAAAGGTAGTATTTCAAGGTGTTTTGGCGTTGAGGTTGAGAGGAAAGTGCTTTGGAGGGTTTGAAGAAGGAAACAAGGTGAAGCTCTCCTCAGGGTGACTCACAGGCTAGATATATTTGCTAAAGCAGAGGAAGCCCCCCTGTAGAAGAGGGGGGAGTGGCAGGAGGTGTGAGGTGGTTTGTGATGGTTGATACTGGGCTCTCTTCTTACTCTTCTCTTCTCTGCTTTAGGTGCTCTGGTCAGATCAGTCTTCCAGCACTGTGACCAAACCCCATCTGGAGCTTGAGAATTTCCTTTTAAAGGTACATACGCGCATGCACACACACACACACACACACACACACATACACATGCACACACACACACACCCAGATGCAAGGCATGCTGGTCCCCTTTCTCCATCCTGATAGATTATCTCACAGATATGGCTGCTGTGTGCTAGAGGCAGGAAAAAAAGCTTATTTAAAATCGGGTCACAATCCCACCATCTGGCAACACCGTTGGTGCAATTTTTGTGTATTTACAGTATTGCCGCAGCAATTGAAGATGCATTGCTTGCAGTCCAAGCCGGGGAAAAGACAGTCATATTGGAATTTTATTTTGATGCATTACTGTGAATTAAGGGCAGTAAATGCCTGAAGAAAGACGTCCAGCATTCTTTGAGAGCCCTAACTGTGATTTCTCTCTCCCAGTTGCCAAAAGGGCACTGCTCTGAGACCTGTGAGAAGGGTCTTTTGAGGCTGCTGAGCCAGAGAGACCAACATGACCCCAGGGACCAGGAGAGAACACTCAAGTGAGTGGTAACATCCAACATGTCCCCCCCCATCCTCTTTCTTTCTGGTTTTACAACCGCTCTTTCTCAATTCAATTCTCTGTCTCTTCCACACTGTTCTATTCTATTCTATCTTTTGTCTTGTTTTCTCATTTCCTGTTCTCTCTCTCTCTATCACATTCTCTCCATGTTTTCCCTCTATGTCTGAATATGTTCTGCATACTCTCTATCCTGATGTATCCTGTGCCCGTGAGAGCAAGCTGCCCTTCCTTCGCCTCCCCTCCCCTCTCTTTTCAACTCCTCTCCTCTTCCCCTATTGCTACGTCCCCGTGCCCTCCTCGGGCCTCTTGGCCGTGTTCTTATGCGGTGGCAGACAGTAATGCCGACGCGCTGCCTTAGTAGACGCTGCTGCAGCCATTAACCATGCCCGCTGCTTATCGGCAGTGTCTTCTCCTGCCATGAGAGGCTCATTTAAAGCCAGCCCGGCACTGCTTGATTCAGCTGCTGGCCTCTGTCACTAATGGCCACAAATCTATTTAGGATATGCGGAATGGAAAGTTTCCTTTTAAAGGCCAAGCGCGAGTCATGATATTTAGGTCAGGCCCGCTGCTGTCAGGACCAGAGGGGATAGTACTTCCTGTGTCGGGGGTTTGCAATGTGGCCACCTCCTCCTCCTCTTCTTTCTCCTTGCCAGGCCCTCTGTAGAGCACCACAAACACAAAGCAGCCTCTATGCGCCTCCCCACTGTCACTGGGCCGCTCAATCAGTGGCCTAATATTCTGCTGCTAATGTCTTAATCTTCTACCCTAGCTCTCCCGTACTCATTTTCTAACTCTTTCTCTTTACCTCTCTCTCTCTCTACCTCTTCTTTTATCTACCTTTCTTTTTTCCCATCCTCTCCTTTCTTGTCTTTCCTGTAATTTTCTCTATCTTTTCTCTTCTCATACGCTCATATTCTTTTATTGAACTCTTTCCCCTTCCTCCCGCCATCTCACTCTCCTCTCTCTCTGTCCTTTTCTCTCTCCTCACTTATGTATTTTCTACGATGCTCTTTTTCTGAGCATATTTTCCATTTGTCGTCTTCTCTGTATTGTTCTCTCCATCCACGTGTCTGCCATCCATGCCACCGCTCCCTTCTCAGAGAGAGGTTTCTCTCCCTGCCGCTGGACTTCCGTCAGATGTGGGCCGTCTGTTCGTTCTTCCTCTCCGACTCCTCTCTTCAGTTCAGCAATCACTGTGAGTCTTTGCCACGTCCACCCCCAAAGCAAACAGACAAACTCACTCACACACACACACACACACACACACACACACACACACACACACACACACACACACACACAGACAGACGAGTGTGGGTCTGATGTTTGTCCTTGTGTGACAGGTAAATCATATTGTAGTGTTTCAGTCTTCTCTGTGAAACATCCCGCTTTGCTTAGATAACTGTGATTGTTAAGGTGCTGATATAGCTCTGTTGGGGTGCTGGTTATGGCAATACTGGGGTGCTCTTTGATAATGGTTTGAATTAGGGTATTGGTTACTGTGTGCAGGCTGCCCTGCATTCCTGTGTGTTTGCGTGTGTGTGTGTCCTGGCACATGCTTAATGTCCCACCATCTGCCACCCTCTGCAGGTAGCACCAAGCCAGCGGGCAAGCCATGCCAGTCAGCCAGGCACTGCAATGACTGCTCCGAGACCTCCAGTCTGGAGGAAGGTAGGGGTGATTGTGTGTCTGCTCTTGTCTGTCTGCTCTTGTCTGTCTGTCTGAACATGTCTCTGTGTGTGTGTGTGTGTGCGTGCGTGTGTGTGTGTGTGTGTGTTAGCATCTAGCACAGCTTGGTTAGGTGTGGGCATGTAGTACTGGTGTCAGACAGCTGCCGTGTTGCCCGTCCTTGTGTCTGTGTCCCAGGGAGAGAAAGCCTGCTGGGTGCAGATGTTCCTGGGTCCATGTGGAGGACGAGAGGCAGCACTCATGCTCACACAGAATACACTGACCCACTTTATACTACTTTCTGAGACTTTACACTCCCTCTTTACTTGCTACATGTCTGAGATTTGGGCAATGCATCTGTGCCTGTATGTGTGAGTGTAGAAGTACAGTATACTGTAATAATTGCATGCTCTTGACATGAGAAGAGCATGTTAAAATGTATGAGGTTTATAAAGTTAGGTCTTGTCTGTGATGTGTAACAATTGCAGTTAACTGCAGTAAATTACCAGAGTTATGTGGAGTTTTGTGAAAGCTATTGTTTTCTTTATGTGATTTACTCTTGCGTTCCACTTTTTGACCCCCCCCCCCAACCCTTTCCTCTTCCTCCTTGTTTTTTTTTTTTTCCCTCTCTCCCTTTCTTCCTGCCTTGGCATTTCCTGTCGGTGTCTCACAGCATTCTCAGATCTGGATCTGGAGCCATATGGTCGAGCCGGCGCTTGGATGAAGCGCAGCAGTAAAGGTGCTGGCCGTGGGTAAGGGGCCCTCCTGTCTCTTCTCGCCTACGTCTCACAGGCTCACAGGAGAAGGGGCTAGTAGCTAACAGCTGGTGGTCAGTATAAGTGAGCCAATGTAGCACCCTCTAAACTGATGATCTTCAAGTATACACAGCAATATCGTGGCCCTTCGTGACAGCAGTTGACTCTACAGAACAAATGCTTGTGCACAATGAAAAATTAGAATGCTTAATGTTAGTAATGGTATGCTGGGAGTGTTTTTGTGTCTTAATGCTTTGTGGACCTCCATCCAGAGTTCAGTATGATTTGGAAGTGTAAAGTATAGTTTTGAAAATGTGACAACAGGTTGCAGATGTGTGCACAATGCATGCTATTTAATTACTTAGAAACATAGTTCATTTTTCATATTCATATTCTTATAGTACTGCGGCTAGAAGAGGTGTGTAAACTCTCTTTGAACAGTCTATTCAGTGGTGGTCTCTTCAACTATAGGGGGCAGTGTTGCAGGAGCCACCCGCGGGACAGCAGACGGAGGGGTCGGGCAACAGAACACAATGGAGAGATGGAGTGGGGGCGTCAAAGCCCTTCTTGCACGCCGGGCCACTCAGAGCAGGTGAGTTAAATCTTCGAGATCCAAAGACCGAGCGGAGCCATCCTCCTGTGCAAGAGCAGCACACATTTCCATAATGCACATGTGCAGTAGTGTGCTACATGGATTTGTCAAAATATTGACATTGCATGTGTAACTTTGTATAGACGCATTTTTCCCTTGAATGTTGTGTATTCTCTGGTGTTGTGTATCGTGCCCTCACACGGTCCCTCTCTCTCTCTCTTTGTCTGTCTCTATCCTTCCTTCCTCCCTGCCCCTGCTTCTCTCTATCTGTCCCTCAATCCCTGCCTTCATCTCTCCCATCCACCCCGCCCCCCCTGCAGTGCTGTGCTGGTGAGAAGTGGAGCTCCGTGACGGGAAAGAAGCCCAAGGCGAGAGCCTCAGGTGCTGACAGGTACGCAGAGACTAGCAGCGACAGAAACGCCCTCAGGAAATAGCCCTCCACACAGCGACCCAACCCAGGGCCAGGGAGATGAGCTTAGGAACCCCATAAACTATGTCAATGTAAACCTCAGTGAAACCTCAGTGTTGACTGTTTTATTGTGTAGGATTGAAATGCAGTAGGTTGTTTGCCACCACCACCACAATTTTCTCTACCATTAAATTGATGTTTACCAAAATGTGAACCAAACAGAACAGAGAATGTTCCTGAACGCTAAACATACAGTATGGAAACTCATGGAGCATCACTTCCAGTCAGACATCTAGAGTCAGATATCTACAGTGCTTATATGGTTGAGTTTCAAAACAAGGCAAGGCTGGCCCCCAAACAACAAAATGTGTTTCAGGGAATACAAAGGATGGCGTGGTATTAGTCAAGGAGGTTCAGTAACATGAAAGATACAAATTTCATAGGCTTTATATAAAGAAAAATCCATGTGTGTAATTGTAGTTTGAGTGACGAAACAAACAAACTAAAGAGTCCTCATAGCCCCAGTGTGATATTTACCTCCGCCAAGGAAGTTCTATTTTTGCTGCCGTTTGTCTGTCTGTCTGTCTGTCTGTCTGACTGTCTGACTGTTTGTCTGTAAGCAAGATAACTCGAGATGTACTGCATGGATTTGGATGAAATTTTCGGACAGCGTGGGTATTGGGACTAAGAACAGAACAAATTTTGGTGGTGATCCATAACACCGTTTGGACTTTGTATTGGGTCAGAGACCCTATATTGCCTTTGTGGAGGTCTGCACTCTCTGAGTGCTTTTCTAATTTAGAATGTGATATTTACCTCTGAAATATCATCAGAGGACCCTGTTTGGCAGAATGAAAGGTTAGTCTGCCAGCCATGTTATAAACAGTCATGTGCGTAGTTTAGCATTTTAGTAGCTGGATAGCAGACAAGGTTTGTGCCCTGCTTGTGACGCAGAGAGAAAGAGACAAGCCCAGAATGCCAAAGGAAACATGAACTCACTCGTGTGTACTAGTCTTAATGTGGAACACTAATTGAATTTTACAGATACAAACATCCAAATCAATCAGGTGACATGAATTTTTCACATGGAAATGTTTAATCCGCTTTCATTATGGGGGTTTAAAGTGCCATCCAGCCTGATTTCAAATTGAATTTTTCTGTTATCTCTGCTTTTAACACTGTGGGTAGCTCAAGGAAAAACCTTTTTTTTTGGGGGGGGGGGGGGGGGGTCCCAGAGTTTTGACACCACGCAGGCCCAAAAACCCAAAATGGCATAGTGTCAGGTTTGGCCTAAAGCTGGGTAGAACACGGTCAGCTCTGACATTTCTGGTTGGCTAGAGGAAAAACCAAAAACATGATGCTGACATACAGACACATTCACACACACACGCATACACACATACATTCATACATACCGACACATACACACACAGATGCACTTAGGACTCAGCCCAGTATAGTACTTCTCGTGTGTGTGTGTGTAGGGGGTTAAAAGATACACATAAGGAGATGCATTCTTTGTAGTATTTGATTGACATTTTTAACGAGAAGTCAGAAATAGAATGGTAAACATCCCATCTTTACAAGTTGTTAAGTTGTTTTTATCTTTTATTCTGGGAATTCAAGTTTGTTTCTTCAGCCCAGTGTTCCCTCAGTCCAGCAAATTTAGCAACTTTGGGGTTCCAAAGGTCATGCTCCGGAGCATGTTCATCAAAGAACAGGCTTCCAAATGTGCTTCAGTGACAGTGGATGTGACTCAGAGTTAGATCATGGAGTTGCTGAATGTCAAACCACCAGAAACTGAGCAGACTTAGACTAACCAGGCTCTATTTTAGAACCTGTTTAAAAATGCCATCTTTCATTTGGCTGCTACGTGATATAGTGGTAGATTGTGAGAAATGTGTGCCATTTATTTCTCCACTGGTCTATGCCGCCTGATCTAAACAGTATTGTAGTATGGCTAAAAACTGATCCTCCTTACCACTGTTTGTATTTCTTTGCATGAGTTCCAAAGTATCTTAAGAAACCACTCAAAATAGCCTCTTCCACTTTGCCTCAGGAAATATTTATTGTGGTTTGTTTGGGGATCATTTCACACTGTTTTGACAGCCTGTGCTTTGAAACTGGTACTATCACAAGGACTTGGAAGAGAATGGAGAAAGAGGAGAGTCTGATTAGACCATCAGCACACTCACGTCCAGACATTGGCCTGGAAGTGGGTTGCTGTGCGCATGTCTTTATGTGGTCCTTCAAATCACTATGGTGTTTTGAGACTCTCTTAATCTCCTAAATTTTGTGTACCCAGCTATGCCACAGAAAGTCCTTGCCAAGCCCAGCTAAAAAAGAATGTCGTAGCTCCCTTTGTATCCCTGTCCCTTTCTATATCTGTCTTGTTCCCTCTCTCTCTCTATCTCTTTCTTTTTTGCCTCTCACTTTCTCAAAGTTACCCTGTAGCTCTTACTCCAGAAGAGGACATTTTTTTCATCTCTGCTTTGCAATTAAAAAAAACATATTGAAGATTTTCTCTCTCTCGCACTTATCTATCCAGCTCATGCTCTCTCCCTCTGTCTATCTCTCTCTATCTGTCTCACTCTCCCTCTCTATCCTTCTCTCCCTCCGTCCCTCATCTGTGTCTTTTCTCTCATTCTCTCTTCCTCTCCCACTGTGTTGCAGGGAACGGACGAGGCGAGGGGAGGCGGACGAGAGTTTCGTCCCCAACGGGATCCGGAGGCCCTCTGCTGCTCAGAAGATAAGGCAGGCTAGGGGTGAGCTGAGTTTAGCTGTGTTAGAGGCCATCTCTGTACTGTACGCTGCAGACTCAGACATGAAGCATACTGCAAGCACTCGATAATGAGTACTCAACTCTTTGCCTAGACACACACAAATACACACACTTACAGACACACACACACACACTACATGTATGTACAAACATTAAAAAGCATAGGCATTTACCCCCTCATATGCACAGTTGGCTCACAGCAGTGTAGGCAGTCTGACATAGCTAGTGTATGTGTAAGGATTATGTGGGATTGGGAAGGGGATGTAGGTCATAATGTAAAGGTAGCCCACATACAACAAATCTGTCTGTTGGTATTGCATGCAGGTACCACCCCCCAGACTATATGCCCTCATGTATGCTCAAAATAGGCTGACACACAATTTAACAAGTTTTTTTTATACCCACAGTAACTGTATGCATGTAACAATGAACTGGCCTTGTATCCTTGTGTACACTTTCCTTGTCAGTATTAAATCCATTTGAATTTACCATGACTCAGTTCAGAATTGCAGACTTGTATGCTACAAGTCTCAGAAATGGAAAGGACATGCATTATCAGTTGTTGGAAATGTCATGATGTTGGCATGTGTCTTTCAAATAGGTCCTGACACATATGGAGAGACATCCTCCGAGAGTTCCTACTCCACCACCTCCAGCCCTCAGCATCTTCAGCATACCAGCTTACAGAGCGAGGATGATGATGAGGATGATGATGAGGACGACGATGATGATGATGATAGAGGTCTAAGACTGTGTGTGTGTGTGTGTGTGTGTGTTTACACACAACTGAAATAATTCTACAAAGTCTGTTTCACTCAGATGAAATTTTAATAATATCAGTCAGGTTTTGTTTCCCACAAGAATTTTTAATGCTTATTATGCAATATTAGCAGGCTAGCTGGTCATTTCTGAACAGAGATTTTTGAAAGTATGTAAAGCCCTCTAGGTTGAACATGCCAGAGTTCTCATTTGATGTTTTTATGACTTAAAGGCTTGTTGTTCTGTGTCCTCTTCTCAGACACAGGGAGCCAGTCGGACACGGGGACCTTGAGAGCCCGTCCTGCCAGAGGCTCTGGTGGAAAGGCTGTTGCCCTGGTGAACCCCATGCTGCCCCCTGCCCTGGAAAAGGAACCTTCCCAGCACACCAGGACCTCTGTGGGGGTGCAGTCGCCTGTGGGCGGTGTCCCCATGGGGTGTCCCTTTTACTCCAAACCCACCGCAACCCTGGAGCCTATTCTGGCCAACCCCGGTGAAGCACGGAGCTCAGGGGCCATGTCTCGAAACCAGCCTCCCGTGGCTGCGGTAAGCGCCCTGCCTGTCTCTTCCCAGCACGCCAGTGATGGCACGCCAGCGGCAGGATTGGTCACCACTACCCTTCACTCTCTGCCCCCTCACCCGTCCTCCCTCCCGCTAAGGGTGCAGGGTAGCACAGCACCCCCTGCCGTACCGACGCACACGCCCAGCACAGGGCCCGCGCCCAGCCCAGCGCTCACCCCCAGCACGGCACACAGCGACACCACCAGTCCCAGTGCCAGCACGGCCACGCATCTCTGCAGCTCCAGCAGCAACTCCGGCTGCGCCAGTGCCAACGTTCCTGGGAACCCTGCGGGCATGACTGCGACGGGCACGCCTGTGCAGATGCCAACGCAACCCCAGGCTGGCTTCCAGCTCAGCTGCAATGCCTGTGGGTGCCGGGGCAGCTGTGGCGGAGGCAGCGGCGGCAACACAGTTGGCAGCAGTGGAGTTGGCAACGGCGGAGGAAACGGAAGTGGAGGCGGGGGTCACCAGGCGACCACAGGCTTCTTTGTGCCCGCACAGCAGCTAGCACCGCGGCAGATGTTCGGCACTGCACCACCTCCTCTGCCCTTCCTGCACTTACCCTCGCACCTGTGCAGCGGCACCTACCCACCCGGCACCCAGACCCACCAGAGTGGCCACAGCGCTGGCACCGGAGCGCCCGCCGGCCAGCCGTTATCCTTCTACCCACACACACCCACGCACGGCCCGCCACCACCCACGGCTGCTTTCCCCACTCACGGCCCACTTTTACATGCCCACTCAGAGCACCTGTTGGCTGCGGCCGCCGCCGCCGCCGCTGCCAGCGCACAGCCGGGCTACGGCCTTCCACAGATGGCCGCTTTCAGTCGCTTCTATGCGCCCGTCTTCCCGTCGGTGGCTATGCACGCCGCGGCTGGAGGAGGAATGAAGAAGGGCGCCAACGTGTCCTGCTACAACTGCGGCCTGAGCGGGCACTACGCGCACGAGTGCAAGCAGCCCACGGCAGACACCGGCCAGCCAGGTAATGGTGGCGGGGTGACAGTAGCCGCAGCGGCGGCAGCAGCAGCAGCGGCTGCCAGCGCTGCAAGTCTTAATGGCAGGGCCAGGAGATGAGATGAGATGATGATGATGATGATTTAGGATTAAGATTATTAAGATTATCCTCTCTCTTATCTCTTGAGTGTGTGTCTCTCTCAGCAAGTCGTACTGACACTTCCTCCTGTGTGTCTGTGTGTGTGTGTGTGTGTGTGTGTGTGTGTGTGTGTGTGTGTGTGTGTGTGTGTTTGTTTGTGTGTGTGTGTGTTCGCTTGTGTGTCTTTTTGTCTGTCTTTCTGTTCTGCTGTTGTGTGTGTGTGTGTGTGTATGTATGTATGTATGCATGTGCACACTCGTGCGTGTGTATGCATGCATTTGTTTGTATTTGTGGTGGGGTATGCTGATATTTGTGTGTATGTGTGCATGTGGATGTGTGTTCCAGGTGGATTCCGGCTTAAGTACGTTGCCCCCCACTCTTCTGAAGCACTAGACAAAGCTGACTGACAGACAGCAAGGGGACCAAGGAGTAAACATTTGTTTCTTTCTCGGACTTCCTCATGGCTTCGTTCACGTTCCACTGCAGTAAACCCACAATGCACCTGAGATCAGGTGGCAGAGAGGATTATTTTCGAGCGTTTGTTAATGGAAGCGCTGAAGAATGTCTTTCTGATTTTGGGGGGAAAAAAAAGGGCAGGTTAAAAGATGTGCCTCGCAAATCAGCGTACTACCTTTTCATGGCAACAAAAGCTTTTAAAAAGAAAGGACAAGTTCGTTAATGGAGTTAATTTCATTCCATGTGATGACATTGCATTTCATATGGTCCACTAGTATACCTTTGATTTATTTTGTAAACATATTTTTGCTAATTGCTGTGGGCCACTCCCATTGTCTTTGTTAATTTATCTAAACATTCAAAGGGTAATTTAAAGGTTTAACAACAGTTTTAAAAGACGTGATTTGGAAATTTGAGACTTATTTGGAAAAGAATTTAAGTTGTTGATAGAAATTTCTTCCGAATTCATGATGCA